>JAYJLV010053621.1:0-19191 GCA_036873485.1 Torymus texanus
GACAAATAAATAATAATTTGTTACAAATTGGATCGTGCGACCATCTTATTCATTCTACCAATTATTTACAATACGATAATCAAAGTCTACATCGAAAAAAAAAATCCTACCATATTTGTCAAGAACATTAAATAAACGTTGGTCTATATTCAATATAACTTGTTATAAACTTGAAAATAGTTTTTCACTTCAAACGGAAAACCGTCATAACGAGCTCACCTTGTTTGTCTTTATTCCTCTCTCAAGTATTTACGGCCAAATCGTTCTTTAAACATCTCCATCACGAAGTTTCCTCTAGATGAAATTCAAGCGCAACGAGCACACTCGGATAAAGACGTCCCAACGCGCGGGGAACATCCACAGAATCCAGGACACAGCAACGCTCAAAACTGGGCCGGGCGTTTATTTTTGCGCGGCGATTATCGCATCCCGTCCAAGCGCATTTTCATAAACAGCTTCACGTTTGCGTGGTTACGTACCTTTGGATTAAACGGGGCCGAGCCCGAATTAAATCAAACAAAGCCTGCCATCAGGATCGACGAATTATTTAAGTGCCAAGAGCACCACGAAATACCGAAATTCAGTGTATGATTAAATAAACGAACGGATATACCGCATTGATAAAATGAAATGTATTTATAAGTGATATAAGGAATGGATCGTCAAAATGTAATATTTCGAAGATGAATATGAAAATGAAAAAGTTCGCTCTGTAATGCATTTTCAACATATTCCATCGTCAAAAGGTGGTTTTATATTCCACTCGCAAGCATAACTCGGAATCTGAAACTCGACAATCAATTCACGTAATAATTTAACACCCGGGCTTGAGCTCTCGCGAAACTCGTAATTTAATATTTACCTCCTGCCCTTCTCCCACGAAAATATAACCAGAAACACGCAAACGCACGCAGTTTTGCAACTTTCGCGCGGGCGTCAAAACAAACTTTCCGTCGAAAGCAGCAGCATTGCCTCTACACAGCAACAGCAGCAGCAGTAGCAGCAGCCAACACTTGAAACATTAAAAACCATTTCTATCGAATAAAGACCGAGAGGAGAGCATGCAATTCCCAACTTCTCCGGAGGCATAATTTCGAAATTCAAACACGATCTCGCACACCACTGCTGATGCTGCTGAATTCCTCGCAAGGTTATTCAAATACAATAAATAAATACTCCGCATGGGCGTATATATACATCTGCGGCAGAGAGAGAGAGAGAGAGAGACAGAGAGGCAATCCTCGAAATTCATGTAAATCACGATGCGCAATGCGCGCACGCGCGCGCGCAAAGATCATCCGACCTGACGCAGCCAGCAGGCGGCGACGCCGTAATTAGCGCGATTTGATTCCACCGGCCTGAGAGTAAACAACCGTCGCCGCCGCCGCCGCCCCGACTATTCATCCACTTTCGGCGGCATTAATAATTCCCCCTACCATCTACCCGCTGCGCAAGCGCGTATTCTAACCACGAAGCAACGGCGGCGCACCATTTGTCCCGCGATTTGCCCAGGAATTGAATTATACGCGCGCGCGTTGTGCGCAAGCCTCTTTCCATGTATATATATATATGTATATATATGTATATACATATAGATGTACGTGTCGAGCGTGTGCGCTTCTTCGTGTTCCATTCAGAGACGAAATAGAGGAGGCGGCGCTCGATTAAAATTTCAAGAGCTAACGCTGCTAGTGCTGCTGCTGCTGCTATGGGCTATTGTTCGGATTTTATGGATGTCGGAAGAGAGGCGCGAGAGCTTTGTGGGAAAGATGATCGCACGCGGTGGCAAGAGAACGATGACAATTCAGATGGCGATGGTTATTTTCATTAGTCATGGGGGAATGGATAGTCTTGGGGGACTGGAATTCTGAGTGATTGAGCAATGGGGAGGGTAATAAAATTATGGAGTGGCAGTAAAAATGAATCTTATCTTGGTAAATTTTTAGTGGTTTTCGTATAGGTTTGTTCGTACAAAAATAATTAATTTGGTATTGTATTATTTCAATTACAGAAATAATTTAACAACTATTATTTTACTAGATTCTTTGGAAAAGTATATAAGAAGTATAATTTTTAACAGTTTTAATGGTTTTTCTGAAACAAAAATTAATCTGTTGTTAGTCTGATTTGATTCTCCCTTTAATTAAAAAAACAATCTCTTAGTAATACTGGTTGTCTTAAATCTTTAGTAAAATTACGTACGACATAGACTTCATTATATAAATGTCAATTATCAAGTGTAATTAATTAAATTACCATTTCCAACACACTAAATAATTTCTCATATATTTAGTACATCTTTCATCGATAAGATTCCGTGTCCTTTTACTTTCAGACGGCAACAACCGTCTTTTCCAGCCAAAAAGAACATCTTCTCGCGGCCATCAAATTTTCTCCTTCCATCGCGCAACATTTTTACAAAATTAAATCCTTTTCCAAATGAAAACTCCAATTCAATATCAGCGTCCTTAAAAAGCGATGAGGAAGAAAGCCAGAGAGAGAGAGAGAGGGGGAGAGAGAGATAGAACGAGTGTGATAGCTCGCTAGCTCCGCCTGCAGGGAAAAATCGATTGCCCGCCCCGGCCCGTGGAAAAATTTTCGCGAATCCCCTCGTTAATATGATTCGCAGCACCGGCAGACGGAGAAACTCGACAAGCGTCAATCTGCCGATAATTTTCTTTTTGCTCTCGGGCGAGCGGACGCGAAAATGAGCTGCGCAACTTTCGCCACCCCCTCGGGGCGCTAAGAACCGATTTTCACGCTTCGATGTTTCCCGCCCAACCGAGAGATCTCGGTAATTCCGTGAATTATTATTTTCGTTATTTCCGGCATACGTGGAGACGAACCTGTCGATTGATCACTGATACACAGATAAAGTTGGGAAATTTTAGTAGTAATGTTTTATCAGTATTTCGAAGAATATAATGTTAAATAAAAGTAATAAGTTCTTGCAAATCTTTTAATAAGTTTTTCTTTAAATACGTCAAATCAATTTAATAAGTTAGATCGAATATTTAGAATGGAATTCTAGCAGTATCATACATGAAAATTAAAAATTACGCAAGAAACTTTATATGGAACGAGGCTTAAATAGATAACGACTAATAATCTATTTTTAATAGCTAGAATGATTCAATATCATATCATTATTTTCATCAATTATACCATTCAAAATTCAATCCTACAGAATCACAGATCAATACAACCTATCTATAAACACCATCACAAAGAACAAACCCGAACCCACTATCTTTCATCCTTCTCAAAGACATCCTAGAAAGTACAAAAGACGAACGAAGCTATTCCCTTCCCGGAAGTCAATCTCCTCCTTCTCCCGTCCTACCCCGCATATTTTTAATATCCGGAAAAATGCATGCTCTTTCGCTCCCTAATCCCCTCCTCCAGCCTTTTCACTTTTCTCGCATCTCTCCTACAACTCTCTCGCTCTCTTGCTCTCCCATACACATACGTGTATCCGCATCCGTCTGTCACCAGCCATCGCTTTCACTCTTCCTCTGCCAGCTATAAAGTCAAAAGAGAGAGAGGGAGAGAGGAGAGAAGCTACACAGCCACTGCTACGACGACGCTCCATATTGAAATTGCGCGGAAATTCGACCCACTCTGGAGAACGAAAAAAAAAGCGTGGACGCAAAAAGAACCGAACACGGCAGTCGATGCAAAAGCTGCCGTTGCTGCTGCTGCTGCTGACCCCCGAGGGGGACGAGGCCATTTCCTCTGCGAGCGTCCGTCGATCTCCTCTTTATAGGAGAATAAACCAGGATGCGCTCGCGTGTGTCGCTCCGTTGGGAGATGCAAAATCCGTGCAGCTGGGATATGTATATATCTAATACCGCGCCATTTGTATGCAAACATTTTGAAGGAATACGCGTTTGCCCCTATTCCTCAACTCTCGGTGAGTATGGGTGTGACTTTTTTTTAATAAAGAAAGGGAGACAAAGAGAGAGAGACAGTGAGGGAGGACATGTCGATAGGTAAACACACACACACACACACAAGGGGATATAAAAATGTATTTAAGCTTGTTTGGTGAGTAAATTTGCCGAGAGTCTGGCGCGCAAAAGAGAAAGGGAGAGACAGAGAAATATGGAGATCTCTATAATCCAGAACGTATGTGTAATCAAAGAACTTATTTCGAGGGGTTGGCTACGAGTTTGAAAATACAGGTTTTTCACGTACGAGAAATATAAATTGCGTGGTGGTCGATATTGAGATATTTACACAGAAATCTAATTAAAGATCTAAAGAAGTTTAATTGCGAATAAAAATAGATCATTAAATTATATTTTTCTAATATGTATGAAGTTCACGTTACAGGAGTACAATACAGGGTTTTGGTCTGTGATCTTCCACGATATTTTCCAGGAACCATTACCAACCGCAACATTTCGCAAAAATTCTATTACAAAACGGAAGAAACGCAATTCCCGTCTCATTATTCCTGTGAGCTACAACGAACAAAAAACGAAAGCCTGCAACGATAACTCGCGTCCAGTAATCGGATCTCCGTGGGATCGCAATTAACGGATTTCAATATTCTCCTCGAAAATCTAAACGCAATATCGCCGCGGATGAAGAGATTCGGCTGCAGCGATGGCGGCAGCGGCAGCGGCGAGTACAGTAGTAGCAGTCTGCTCACGCAAATATCGGACTGTGCGGTGCTGTTATCGACGTCGAATAAACGGACGCAGAGAGGCGATACAGGGGTTATGGCTGGAGGAGAAATGAGAGAGGGGGGAAAAAATAGGTATACGGGTGTCGCTGTCACAGATTTTGCATGCGCGCACGCGCACGTTGCTAGAATGCGCGAATGGGGGTGTACAGTGTAGGTTGTTTATAAACGATTGAAGTCTATTAAGTTTGGACGTATCTATACGTTGTGCTGTATAGAATTTAAAGTAAAAAAATATTGGGGATTTTTCTACTTGATGGTGAATGACTATGGATATGTGTTCCGACGGTATTTTTTCCAGATTAACATTCAGCTAACAAAGATATGACATATGAAAACAATTTAACAATTATCCTAAAATAGCTTGCTATTGTGCTGATGTTACCGCTAAGGTGGTTTCTTGTGTGAGTATTACAGTGCTGTATGCTAAAGCATTAGAGGGTGCAGTAATACCAGAGGTGAATATGCACAATGCTTCTGGTATTACAGCGATTACCCATAAGATTGTATAGGAACACATAGATGCTGTAACACTCAGATTCACGCTATTTAATTGTACTAAATATATAATTGTATTTCTAAAAGAAACACTTGTGGATACAACAAATACAACGATAGATTTAATAGTCTTCTTTTAACTGAATGAAACTATAATTTTCATTTGACCATTGCCATTTTGAAAAAAAAAAAATCAAGATTACTAAATCAAGAAGTTTATTAAACATAACTTTACGGAAAAAGAAAAATTCTCACATTAAATGTCGAAAAAAAACGTTCGATTCGCGCCAATGGTAAAGCCATTGCGAAAGGACGTGAATAAAGCAAGCTGCATCATACGAACGTTCTTCTCCCTCGAACGTCTAGTGATCCTTGAAATTCTCGATTGATCTTTGTCGAGATGAAAAACGACGGCTGAGAGGGCTACTAAAAGACCATAAATTCGCGTGCGCGCGTGCCCCTTCAATCCGAGAAGCTTAGTTTTATATTTTTCAATGAATCATTCGCAAGTAAAAATATTATTTTGCCTGTCGTTTGATTGATTTCTATGAGCAATTATTTTTAAGGGTACGTCAAGTTCTATATTAAGCATCGGTGACATTCCGAGGTTGTCAATTTGTTCTATTTTAGAAGCTTTACTTTTCATTTAGTTATTATTAAAAGAATAGTGGTGTTCGGTAAATATGACATCGGCGATGTGTATGCGCTTTTCAAACTCTTTCCAATATCGGTCTCTTGAATATAAACCCAATAAACGTAGTCACGTAAAAATATTTGAATATTGACAAACTTTATACCGGAAACGTCTCTATATCATTTCCATAATATCTGATATTTCTGAGACCGTCTAAGTATCACCTTTTCCATTGCCAGTACCAAAACTCCTCCCTCCCCCCAGCCACACACACATACACTATCCTGAAATAAAACCTACCGCACACGCGCGCTTCCTCTATTTGTCCAGGTCCGTCCCCTCGCCAAACTATCAATTCATCCTGGATCCGCGAAATCCTTCCTACCTTCACCCTCTCTGCACCATCTCTATAAAATTTCTCGCGTTGCCGACGCGCCAATATTTGTCCAGCGCGCGGAATTCCATCCGCGCGCCCCATTATATATACCCACCCCCACCATCCCCCCACCCCCCTCTCGACGTCGTTTAGATAAAGGCAGACGATATTGCGGGGAATCGGTTTCGCTCTCACTCTCTGTCCTGGGACCAATGCCATCTTCTCTCCTCCTCTTCCCAGCAGCGCCGTTACGAGGCGAGAAAAAGGCTCTACTATACCCGCTCTCTTTTCTTCCTCTCGCCTTTCTCCTTTTTCCCGTATTCCCTTCGATTCGCCGGCGAGCGAAACTGCTTCCGCCGCACTGTTTCGGGCCTTTAGTGCCGCGTGCGCTGTTTTTGCGAGGAGGGCACGGGGCTGGTTTATTAGCGAGTTTCTTTTTAGGGTCATGGTAGCGAATGCATTTGAGGATGGGCGGACGGGAGCGTTGAGACTGCAGCGCGTCGATGTGCATAGATGGCGTTTCGGAATTTTTCGTGGGGGAGGGAAAAAAGAGGTTTTGGGAAAGACGATAACGGTTGATATTGGCAATAGTAGAAGTAAGTTTATTTAAAATGGGTTTCGAAATATTTAATTACGAAGTAAAGAATTCATTGAGAGTCAAAGGGTAGAAAACTGTGCATGTATCGAGCGTTATGTTAGGAACTTAATCTCACACAACTGTTTGTTTTGATAAATTTGTAAGAAAATTAAAGAAACTCCAACTCTTATGATATTTTAAGGAGTGTATATATTAAAACTTAGAATGTTAAACAAAATATAAAACGTAGACTCTATCGCGTGTTCGTTGAACGCGGTGTTCGTGTTCAACGCTGCTTGACAACTGTTGAAGCTGAAGATTTCTCGTCAACTCTTCGGTGGACGTCTAGCAGAAATGATCCGTCTACTTACTTTGTTAAACTCACTTCAGTCATTTTTATTGGTGAAAATCATGAGTGGGTTTTACAAAGATTATGGAGGAAGAAAATTTCTCCAAAATAGCGGTAGAACGGACCCAATAATTATAGCAATAAAGCAACGGACCGCTTGCCTCCATTAACGCGTCGGATGCATCGCTGTTTTAATCTGCGTATGCGTCTCGGTGACACGTCGATCATCAAAAAGGGTTCAAACTTGTACTTCCCAAAAATATAGAAAGTACCCTTTTGGCCTCTAGTCTTAACGACTTTTTATTGCGCCCAGCTAGTGGAATGTTTTTTCCTTGACTGCTTCATATTTCTCGGCGTGCATGCATCTTATTTTCTAGAGATAAATACAATACAATGTAAGTAAAAATAAATTACAAAATATTGCTAAATTAAATTGAAATATTGTTAACTCATTAATAACAATATTACGATGGAACAAAGGGAATAATTAAATTTCAACGCAAGCGTTTATCTCGAATCAGAATAGTGAGAGTATTTAACAGATTCTCGAAATATTTAACATATTTCTTTAATACTGTATATTATTGTTCAAGCTAACGCTAGTAGAATAGAAGAGAATTATTTCAAGATGTACTTGATTAATCAAAGATTATTATTGGCTTCAAATCATGAGTAAACAATGATAAATTATTTAGTTAGTAGATAGTAATGTTTTAATGCTCACCAAGCTCTTTAATAATACATCTAAGGTTCATCTACATATATGTACAAATCCATTTGGCTGAAAAATTAACCCTGCGCATGATTTATCACATGCCATTACTCTTCGCCCCTCAATTCTCACCGCGTTCATGTATATACACTCTTACACACACACTCGAGAGCCAAAAAACCCATTACACTCGCGATTACTCGCGTAGTCTCAAGGACGCGTGGAGCGCCTTGGATAAAGCAGTATATACCAGCTCAACCTTCCTTCACAATATATCTGCGCAGCCTCCCGCGATCGAAAAATGGAACAGCAGCAGCGGCAGTGGCGCAGCTTCTCGAAACTCTTCAAAGGAAATTCCACCCTACGAACGCGAAGGAGAAAGAAAGAAAGAAATAAAGAAACAGAAGACGAGGAGTGTGCAATCTTACGAATTTTCCCGCCTTGGCTAGCTTTTTTTTTTTTTGTTTTTTCCCCCCGTACTGCTACTACTGTTGCTGTCGATTCGCCCCCGCGACATCGGAATCCTGAGTTTCCCGAATATTCGGGCCGCTTTGTCGCGACGCTTCTTCCAATAAATCGAGAGACACGCGAAAGTCGCGCGCACGCGCGCAAGAGTGGGTGAAATAGGTGGGAAAAAAATTAGAAAAAATTTGCAATACTCGGGGCAGGCAGGGAGCCAGGAATTTTCCATTCCGCGAGTTATAGGGGGGAGGAGAAAGAGAAATGCCGAAGGGGTAGGAGGTCGATAAGAAATGCTGGATGAAGAATCTTTGATTTTTTTTTTTTCACAGACAGCGGGAGGTGGAAGTCTTGGATCGGGTGTCTTTGATGTGATTGGAAATTTAATTCGATAACCTTTAAACTGATGCTGTTGCGAACCGGTCGCATTTCTTTTTTCTTTAACTTTGTTCAATTTCATGAATTTTATCGTAGAGAAAGAAATGTAGTAAAAATGTTCAAAGTATTGTGAATAAATGATACATCTGTGAGATACCTATTTTCATTAGAATAGTCCTTAACTTAAACAGTACAAAAATGTTTTTGGTATTCAGGATTTCGCTTTGCAATTTAAAATATTTATCAGACTTCTATACTTTGCCACAACTGTGCCTCTTAAATTCCGTCAATTTACGACCACCCATCCTCCGTCACTGCCTCTCTCCGCTATAACCCAGAAAAATCCTTATCCCACGTCGGCATCGAAACCGGATTCCATCAACAAAACATCGCCAGTCGCGCCAAAAAACACTATATCGACATCCTTCGAACGAGCATCGTAAATAAGGCATTAATAAACCATCGCGACGTATTCATCGGGACGACGCATCGATCATCGCTGCGCGCGGACGTGAAAAGGCTAAATGCACGCCGAGAAAGAGAGAGAGAGAGAAAAAAAAAAGAGAACGACGCTATCGCGTTCGAGCGAGCGTGGCTCATGCATTTTCTAGCCGATGCGACGCATTATATGCTCTGTGTGCAGCCTTTTGTGTGCGTAAAGATAATGTTATAGTGCCTACGGTATTGTGAAATTTTGATAGTAGACACTGATTTGGGAATGTTTCTTCGATTTTCATTTCTGGATGAGCGGTTTGTTTGTTCATTAAATTACTGCGAGATGTCGATTCAGTACTGTTAGTGCTTAATGTTTATTGTATTGGACTAAAATATGATATATTGATTTCCAATTTTTGTACATTTTGCACTCTTTAATTTCGTATTTATAAACGAATGGTTTAAAAATAAGGCGGTGACAAAAATAAAAATAAAAAGTGGCATATGAATTCATAAATGATGCGGTTGTAAATTACTGATTCGGTCAGTCGATATTGTACCGTAAATATCTACTAAGTCGATATTTAATGAAATTGAATTCATTGAATTTTCAATGAATCATTGAAGAAGCTTTCGTTACAATAGTATATTTAACCGAAAAAAAAAATTATTCAATCTGCAATTCATATTCATTTGATGCATATGTCATGGTTTTAATAGAATCTGTGTAACTGTTGAAATAACTATTAAACTAATTCATTACGAAGACACTGAAAATATTCGCTATAAATAATAGTATTTGAACAATTTAAATAATCCCACATCAATGTATTTCTCGTTTCTGTAAAAACTCTAAACAATCCATCTCAAATTGCTTGTAAACTAGTCGTAAACAGCAATATTTTGCTACCGCGATTATGAGCCTGGCAAAGTCCAATAAAAGCTGCTCCTCCATCCTCCTCCATTACACTCCCACCCCGTCTACACACATACTCACACATACACATGTATACGCACAGACACATGTAGCCTTAAAAATACGCATTCTACAGTGAAGCAGCGGGCGAATAGAGCTGGGACGGCCGGGTTTTTCGCGCGGAACGAAGCGCCGTATAAAGATGAAAACGGAAAGTCGAGAGAGAGAGAGAGAGAGAGAGAGAGAGAGAGAGAGAGAGAGAGAGAGGAAGAGAGAGAGGGAGAAAGAGATAAAAAATGGCTCGCCCGGAAGATAAATGGGACTGCGCAACTCTCCGGCTGCTGGGTTTCGCGAAAAGCGATCGAGCACCGGGGAAAAAGGAACGGGGCTACGGGCGCGCTCGCTCGCTCGCTCGCGCAAAAAGTCGGGCACAGGTACAACACGGTTTAAAGCGGTTATGGAGAGAGAAAGAGAAAGAGAGAGAGAGAGAGGGGAAGAGGGAGACCGATAGCAGGTGGAACGGAGGAATAGGTAAAAGGTGCTGGAGTGTAGTTCGGCTGGTACTGGCGTTTGAGTATTTTCTTCATATTGTTTGAAAGTATTTATTTATTCGGATTAATTACGTTTGGCACAACTCAGATTATTGTTAATTTTGTTTTTAAGAATATCTTTATCAGGTAAGGATTTTTTGCAAGAGAATAAATTCACAATTATCGCGGTTATAAATATGGTATCAAAAAAAATAAATTTAAAACATTATTCGAATATTAAATTACTAAATCCATAATAGATTCTACGTAATTAAATTACTAAATCCATAATAGTTTTTACGTAATAAAATTACGATTTGATGTTTCATCTAAAAACGAAAAAAATCTTTCGTTTTCTTTATTTCTTTTTCCATTACTATTCTGTAACCTGCATTTCATTATCATGACCATTCTTTCCCATTCATTTCTTCGACCCCACGGACGTGAAGACAGAATGTCGCCGACACGCAGCTAAAATCGAACTCACGTATAAAAGAAGACCCAAGACTTGAACCATCGTCGAAGGGAGGCGACCGAGAAATTGGAAGAAAGCAGACGATTCTCTCTCTCTCTCTCTCTCTCTCCTTTCTTCGCGTCTCACCGCATGTATAATTTATGGCGCGTAATGCGTGGAACGCGCCACTCGCGCTTGCGACGAATGTTTTTTCTTTATCTCTCTCTCTTTTTCTCTCGTTTTTGTACGAGAATCGAATCGAATTTCTGATGCTCCGGTTGATACTCGCTCCGTGCGCGCTTCTCTCTTTCGTACGAAAAATACGGTTTCCTCCAATTGCCGTTAGTACTCGCCGTTCTTGCTTTTTTCGCTTTGCGTGTGCGGGTAGCGTGGAGAGACGGAGAGAGAAAGAGAGAGAGAGAGAAAAGTTTTTTCAAAGTTGACTTTTTTCGAAGTCGTTTGCATTTTGTTTTAGAGCAGAGGAAAAATTGACAAAGTTATATTTTCTTTGCGCCGTGAGTGGGTGGACGTGGTTTCGCCGGCTGCACAAAGTCTCGTCTTTTAACTGGCTGTATTAGATGTTTGGAAAGTCGGAATATATATGTATTAAGGGATTGAAAGAGATTTTTAAAGGGAATATTTTTCGGTTTGTCATGAATATTTTAAAATTTAAAGGCCTTTTTTTACGAATTCATAAAAATGGTGTCAAAGTTTATGTCAATGTATTCATGGATTTCATAATATAACTTAAAAATGCGAATTGATACATTTTCAAAAAGACATGTATTTTCGTTCGAACAGTAGAGCAAAAAAAGTTTAGTGATTATTCGAGCAAGTTATCGAAGATCGATGTACTCAAATGAAATAAAGAGGTTATCTAAGGTCTCGAGATTCTTTCTCCTCCTTATTACTATCGCGTCGCTCAAGTGTCACATACTTAAGCAAGATATTAAGATATCCCGCTGTCGGAATATTCTTTGGGAAATTCATTTCTTTATCGCAATCCTGTCAAATCTTAATATTATGATGATGGAATTCGAGTGCCGTCCAACAGGTGGCGTTCAAGGTCACTCGAAACCATCGATCCATCCATCCCCAACTTCGACCCGCAACAAAATATAAACAAAATATTCCATCATAAAAATAATAATACATACTTCTTGAAATGCGTAATAAAACGCACACGACGCACATTTTCTTTCCTATCACCCTATTTCCCACAGCGAGACACGAAACTATACTACACCAACGTATATACGCAAGAAAGAAAGAGACAGTGATTTTCAGAAGAGCAGTCGCGCAAAATGCCTGTCTCCCCCTCCGCGAAAAAGTGCAAAGGCTTTTTCCTTTTTTCCCTCTCTTTTTTTCTTCTGCCGCCGCCCGAGCGATTTGTAAGCGACGTGTTTTACCAGATGTAGAACGGAAAGACTCAGCAATTCGCAGATGAAACGGGTATCGAGAGGGAAGTTCTGGAAGAGGATAGGGAGGTCGACGGATATCGTCGCGAGGTAGGAAATTTGAGAAGGGTGCGGGAGAAGGAATATTGATACGAGGTGTGGTTGTGGTGAAAGTGGTGATGTTTGTATATATGTGTATTATAGTAGTGTAGATAGGAAACTGTGCAATGATCTAAGAATAAGGAAAAGATTTTAAATTAACTTTATTTTCAAGTAAATAGGGAAAGTCTAAATCAATACGTATTAGATGTATAAATATAGTATATACACACACAAAGATACAAATAGTTAGGGTTAGTGCTTAGTGGAGAGAAAACAAAGTAACGTGAACGCCGAAAATTGTAATATCTCTCGTTCACTTCGAGAGCGATGGCGAAACCGCGAAAACTCATCTTTTCTCCACCTCCCAGACGGGACGACCTAAACACAAAAAGGGATCCCGCCAGCATACCCACACATCAAAGAAAAGCCAGTTATCAAGACGCAAATCCCAATAACGGCACGCGCTTTGCGGCCAGCTCAGTTATGGGGAGAGCGGCGATTCATCCAGGACTACTGGTCCAGCTACACGAAGAGACGACAGACGGTGATCGACGGCCATCGCAAGCGGCAGGTGGGGAATACGGTACCGTGACATTGTAAGAAATATAATTCTCTCGAGTGTAAATTTTCGTATGCGCTTATGCGTACATCTTAATATTGATTAATCGGTATATGAATGTTATATGGGAGATGTAACTACGAGAGACAATAAAATCTTGGCTTTGTGAATCGATATATTTAATTATAAAAAAATTATTTAAAATGTAAATAATAAAATACTAAATGTATAACATATTTTTTTTTTTTCATAAATTATTTTTTGTATTCCCAAACTAAAAAATTAAAAAAATATCTTCTTTAACAAATGTTTTACAACTGGTAGAGGACTAAACTATGATCAGAATTGTTTATTGATGATTAACACCCATCAGAAATAGAATATTTTTTAATTGTTTAAGAGTGTGTCAAACCTTTTTGATATTGCGCTTTTCTCGAAAAAATTGTTCAATTTGCTGTATTTTTATGCAATTATATCGTAAAAAGACAGTATTTTTGAGAAAATAAAGCGAGGTAGAATTTGATAAATGTATTTTGTACAGAGGTACAGTATTTTCAATAATTTAATTTCGTTGTAACATTTCTTTAATACTTTTTGATGGATTTTCATCGGAAAAAACATAAATTTTTCTGTGTATTTTATGTAGTTATAATGAAAAGAGTTGCAAATATAAAAATTCTTTGAATATAAAAATCCTAATAGTTATCTATGATTCTTTTAACAGTACTAAAGCAAAATACAAAAATTTTAAGCTTTGACCCTTGAAAATCCATCAAACCATATCAGAGAAAAGTTACAAAAAATTGAAAGGATCGAAACTACTGTATAAAATGGGCTTAGAAACATCTCCTTTGGCTTATTTTTTTCAGAACTAATGTCTTTTTCTGATATATATATATATATATATATATATATAAAGCTTCAAAATATAGCTAATCAACTCTTCTTTAGGCGAAAATTACATATCAAAATTGAAAGTATCTGAAAATTATAACAAAAACGTTTTTATCAGCTGTCTTCTTAATTTATATGATAACTTTTAAAAATTAACTTTGTATTTCTAAAGTAAAACAAATCAAGTTCAATTATTAATATTGATCTGATGTAGACACTTTAAAGCATTAAGGCGGTCTTACAACTATAGACCTCTGAGGCCAAAATCATCTGAAAAAATGAATTACAATTAATTATCAAAAATAAAATATTATATTCTATAAATATAACTAATTTTTAACACAATAAGCCAAGGTAGAGGTCCTTTGATCCTTTTCATCCCGAAACATAGTCCTTTTTAAAAAAAAACTTCTGCTTTTTTTGAAGACCGGTTTTTGGAGATAGATTTTGATGGGGTGAAGTGCAAATTACTTGTAATACATTCACCTATAGTACGAAGCTCTGGCTTTTGAAAATTTTTTCGTTAAGTATGTTTTTTATATAAAAAACCATTTTTTGTTCTTAATTTTTTCAATTGTTATGGTTTTCTTAAATAAAAAATATACTTAATGAAAAAATTTTCAAAATCCAGAGCTTCATACCATAGGTGGGTGTATTACAAGTAATTTGCACTTCACCCCATCAAAATCCATCTCCAAAAACCGGTCTTCAAAAAAAGCAAAAGTTTTTTTTTTTTTAAAAGGACTACGTTTTGGGATGTAAAGGATCAAGGGACCTCTACGTTGGCTCATTTTGTTAAAAATTAGTTATATTTATAATATATAATATTTGACTATTGATAATTATATTTTAATTCATTTTTTCAGGCGATTTTGGCCTCAGAGCCCCATAGGTGTAAGACCGCCTTAAATAAATCACATTACTCCAAGATTGCAATGAAAAATTTTATATTTAGTTAAAAACTTATTAAATGCTGTCTTCTGAATAGCTGACTATTTAACTGTATTTAATATAATTTTTATACAGTACTCTGTAAGAAAACTTCCATATACTATATAGATATATTATGTTTACATTTTGCGTTTCAAAATGTACACAATGTATATCTATATACATGGAAGTTTTCTAACAGTGTATGAAATATGGATCCAATAAGAACCAAAACTAAAAGTATTTTCTGCATTATTAAAATTCTTTTGGTACGAAAGTCTATTCTAAAACGGACAATCTCTGAAAATAAAACCCAATAAAAAAAGCTTTCTATCAATATGGTTCAATTCAGAATCACTGCAAATGACTCTCTTGATGTGGGGTTTTAATCGAGCACAATGGAATTTCAATCTTTCATTCATAAACAGGTTATTTCTATTACATAAAAATGGAATTTTTTTTACGATGTATTTGAAAACTATCTAATACACATCAAAAGATCATAGAATTTCGCGTTCTGATAATAATCCGGATAACCGAGGTTATAAAAGTTCTCGATCAACCTCTGCCCTTCTATCTCCACTATGTCAATGACGCGCGCGCTTGACCCAATTACTCGGCTCTCAAATCGTCCGCAAAACGAAAACTTCCATCCTAAATCAAGAAGACTCACCTCCCTTTCCACCTGACTCGCTGAAAAATTGAGCCCGACTCCTTAGCCCTCATCCCCCACGCCTCGTCTCTTCAATCGAAGTTTCCTCCCAGAGAGGAAAGAGAGAGGAGAGGGAGAGTCAGCCTCAACCTCGCGCGGGTTAAGCGACTTTGAAAGTGAGATAAGCAGATAAGTTGCGGCTTCTCGAGACTGCGCGCGCGCAAGAGCAGTTAAATTATGCGTCTGACTGGGAATGGTTTTGCTTCCCTCTCTCTCTCTCTCTTACTCTCTTTCTCTCACTCTCTCTTACTCTCTCTCTCTCTCTTGCGCTCTCTCTCTCTCTCTCTTAGGGATAAGGTCTCTCGGCTGTCTGTAGTTATATCGGGCCGACGCCGCCGTCTTGATGAATTTCCTAGCCGACGTTGTCGTCGTCGTCAGCGCATATACACACACACACACACACACACATATACATATACACATACGCATTCGGTGACTTGAGGGCGGAGAGATTTTCAAGGTGCACCGACGCGATTAAGGACGAAACTCGAAACGAGCCGTGGTAAACTTGAGACTGAAAATCAGCTGGAGGTATATACTTCTGGCGAAAAAATTCAGGATCAAAGGAGTGAACGCGTGGGTTTAACTAATTCGGAGGGAGTTAGATAAAGCGCGAGTCAGAAGGGGTAAGAGAGAGAGAGTGGGAGGTCTTTATGCAAAGTTTGTAAATGGTTTTGAAAGTGCTTGTACTTTGCGGGGCCGCATAGTTTGAAGGCAGTTCTGACGATTCAGATGTAATGTAGTAAAGTTTAATGGGATGAGCCGTTAAAGAGCCAATTAATAATCGCTGCCGAAATAGTCATAATTGTTCTTGTAATACAGGTTTAACTGATTTCCAGTGATTATAATAGTTTGATATGAGTGTCGGTAAATTTCAATTGCGTGGCACGAAATATTGGCACGGCAAATTAAAGGATTGAATAAAAGTCAAATTACAAAGATTAAAATACATGAATGAATTGGATCGATAGTACAACAATACAGAGAAATAAATTTGATTGCTTATGGAATCTGTCAAACTTGTAACTTTTTAATCGTCATTTTTCTTTGCAATGTTCCACCAAACTAGCATTCAATAATCACGGGTAATGGAGAATGACCAATAAACTACGCAAAAAAAAATTTTGTTTCTCTCTCTCTCTTTCTCTTGTAAAATATGCAATGAAACTACCACCACTATACCACCACCAGTAGTACTACCGTCGACATTTCGATAATAACCGGGGACGGAATTAAGTCTCTCCCACCGCCACGCCACCACCGCTGCCGCCGAGACAAGCGGCCTTTCATTAAGGCTTAGGCAGCCGCATTGCAGCGCGAAGCCAGCGAGCGAGCGAGATAGAAGAGAGAGCGAGAGAGAGAGAGAGAGGGGTAGGAACGGAAAGGGGCGGCGGTGGCGGCGGCTATATCCGGGCAGAGTTATTGCCGGTATGAAACCCATAGCAAATGATGCGGTGCTGCGTGACCGGCAAGCCAAGCGCCGCCTTTAACCGACGCTGTCTCGCTCGCTGGTGCGCTCTCTTTTTTCGTGGGGAAAGAGTGAGAGAGCATGTATAGGCGCGATGCTCGGAGCGGCTTGTCGCTCGCTTCCCGCTTCAATTTATTTATGAATTTTATTAAATCTTTTAAGGGTCGGGAAGCGGCTCTTAGAGGTTGGATTGGACGAGCGTGGAAATGGCGCGGGGTTAGCTGCTGGTTATGGATTTTTTGCTGCGGCTGATGGATTTTCGTTCTGGATTTTTCGAAAGGTGTATCCGGGAATTTAGAGGTTTTTTTGTAACAAGTGATTAAAGGTTTGACAAGATATAATATTAATTATAAGTTTTAGATTGATCTAACTAAGGAAATTGCTCACGCGTTATAGATTTAATTGTTTTTAAAAATACAACCTGTAAAATCAATTCAATCAGTTAAAAAATAAAAAACTGTGAAATATAAAAATGAAATTTATCGGGTTGCTAAACGAGAACGTTATGGAAATGCTGATTTAAAATCAACGTCTGTCCAAAATTGAGTTACACTACTTATATTTATTAAGTATAGGGAAAAAATTTCATTTGTCATTTTAATAACTTTTCTATGTACTAAACTAACCAATTTTGTTTTGAATGTCTAAATTTTATATACTTCAACAGAGAAAAAAGTATTTATAAATACCAATTTTCAAATTAAATAAGGATGTTATGAACATTTTTTTTACATATTGTTATACAACAGTATTTAAAAGATTCTTTACACATTCTAATTTATATATATATATATATATATATATATATATCCATTTAGAATATAGTCACACTATCATCAATAGTAAATAATATCACCCAATAACTCATTACTGGAAGGAAAAGAAATCTCACCAGTTCACAAAATAACCTGTTACTTTTTAAGCCATCTCTCACTTTATTACCTCGCACACGCCATCCTACCATCTTCACCCCCTACCACCCCAACAAAAACATCACACCACTTATGGACAAACAGAAACCCACACTTTCTCTCTCCCTGTGCTAACCTATCGCACACTAACTTCCTCCCCTTCCCCTCACTCCCGCAACTTACTGCACACCTGCATTACCACAAAGATATAGCGCAGAACGCGGGCAAACTGCAGTCACTACTACTACTACTACCACTACCACTACTACTAAAGCCCTAACGGCAGTAGAGCTGTGCACGCGCAATCAACATGTAATATTCGACGTGCTTCGCGCGCGTGTTTACGCCGGGAAGGACCACCACCGCCACCGACGCCGCTGCCGGAGGCAGTGCATTTCGATGCGCACGCACGCTCGTTAATAGATTCGTAAATGCGCCGCGGCGCGTAGGCGCGATTAGTTGCCGGAACTTCGGTTATCGCATATGTATACGGCCGGAGAGCGAGAGAGCGAGAGAGAGTAGGCCGAACGGGTGCGTTAGCCTGCCGCTCCCGCAAACGGTGATGCATGCGTGGAATTAATCGATTTACGGTGGGTCATTCGGTGTAGAGAGAGAGAGAGAGAAAGAGAGAGTGGGTGGTGGGTATAGGTATAGATATTAGTCGTGCATAGTTTAGTGGAGAGGATAGCTCTGATCCGAATGTTTTTTTACAGCACAGGTTTCAGGATAAATGGTGGCAATGCCCATTTGCAATAAGGTGAAGGTTGCGGTGAGGATGGCTAGTAGTGGTTGCAGATTATATTGCTTGCAGTTGTAAAGTGGAAGAGCTGGTGTGATCTACGTCATGTGATATTTTTGTAAGACTACACGCTAGTGCGTCGGTGCCCCATCGCAAATGCAAGATCTATGTAATTATCAAATTAGTGAAGTAATTAAAGCTAAAGTTTACCTTGTCACAGTTATAGTGAAATAGTGTAGCTTAGTAAGAGCAAAAACTTTATTTTATTATGTATAAAGTCTCTTCTCACATTAGCAAAAAGAATTGCACAAAAAGAATTGAAAATATAACCACTGTAAAAAGTATCGTCTCTTAAAAAAGAGATGACAGGATGTTGTGGAGCATTTAAAGAAGTAATGCGATTGGTTGATGATTCAATATCCGGTCTGAATAGCGTCAAAATTCAAAATGTTCTCTGATATAAAATGAATA
>JAYJLV010053632.1:0-19191 GCA_036873485.1 Torymus texanus
AGAGAGAGAGAGAGAGAGAGAGAGAGAGAGAGAGAGAGAGAGAGAGAGAGAGAGAGAGACAGAGAGAGAGAGACAGACAGAGAGACAGAGAGAGAGAGAGAGACAGACAGAGAGATCTGATTGTGGTTGGTGGTAATTGTTTATTCATCGCGGCCAGCCGGTGTTACGACAACGACGACGACGACGACGACAGTGGCGACGGAGGAGGTGATGGTTAAGGCCTAACGCGTCGATGTGTTTACGGCGTTGAGGGAGGACGAGTGCAAGAGGTAAATTCAATCTATATAGAGGTGAGAGAGGTTACGCGTGTGCGGTTTTATCTGTAAGCGGAAGCAACGCGGCGTGCGTTGTGTTTCGATGACGTAGTTACAGAGGTGCCGTGTGGTAAGCTAGAATTAGAGAATGATGGGACCATGGTTGAAAGGAAATGAGGATTGGCAGGGAAGTCGTGCCCTAGATGTAAAATACACATATAAGGTATGTCGACGTAATATGGCCATCGTGAGTGAAAATTGTTTGTAAGTTTCTATAGAAGCATTTTTTAATAAAGCTGTTGAAGAGACATAAAAATGTAGAGTAACAAATTTTGAAAAATTTATATTTCATATTTTTCACATTTTTGTAGTCTAAACGGAACAAAAAATAGAAGAAACTGGATTTTTCCGAAAACATGTTTTTAGCAACGAGCTCCAGTTATGAGAATTTGCGAGTTCAGCGCAATTCTGGAAATCCGCGAGTCGAGCATAACAGGGGACATCGCTCCCCATTCCACCACGGTGCCGCAGGAACCGAACGCGCGGCGGACGGTTTGTGTAGCTCCGATCAAAGTTGACGCCTATGATTGGTTGTTCGCGAATGCTTTCGGGGGAGAAGAAACAATATTTGTCTTACAGTAGCTATTTTTTATTTATTTAAGCTTTTCTATAAAATGAGTACGAGGAAGTGTTAGTGTGTATGAGTAAATTAAATCTGTCGCCGAATAATCTCGAGTAATCTACAGCTGATATATATATATGATATAACTTTTTCTTCTATAAGTTTCAATTAAAAACGAAGAAATTTCAATACAAATACAATGACATAACTTAATAGCCAAGTTGTTTTTACAAAAATACCTGAAAGCATGATTTTATTAGAAAATTATAGTACTACCAGCAATAGCAGGAGAAGAAAGAACGTGAACCAAATAAATCAAATACGAAAAAAAAACGAAGCCGCAACCAACGTCCTAATTCACGACAAATCCACGCTAAAACCGCAAAAAGCTTTTCACCATTTCCGCGGCTGCTTTTCCTGCCACCGCCACCACCGCCGTTGCCGCCATCAACCGTGTGAGCGCAAGCGAACGAATCTGCGCGCATTAATCATCCGGCACTCTCTCTCTCTCTCCTCTCTTATTACCCTAATCGCAGTTTCTCTGCGATTCCACAAAGTATCCTCACCCCCTACTACCATTACCACCATACCGCGGTCGCCCGTCCCTTTCCCAAAATCTGACCAACAATTCCTCTCCCCTTGAGATATCTCTCTCTCTCTACTACGAGCATGATTCTCGAGAATATCAATACACAAAGCCCAAGAGAGGACGAGGAGTACTACTACTACTACTACTACTACTACTACTGCTACATATAGCCCAAAGACGGATTGACTCGGCATATAGTCGTGCTCTAGCTCCTTATTACCAAGTATACGCTGCGGCAACGGCAGCGACACTGACGAGGAGGAACGCGAGGTTGCAGCGCGTGAATTAGCGCGCGTGCTCTATACTACTGCATCTGACTATATGTCTATATGTGTGAGGGTGGCCGTCACGCACAGGCTTGAATTAGTCCCTTGACGGTGATGAGAGCAAGAGAGAGAGAGAGAGAGAGGGGGAAAAATGACGGCGCGCGGAGGGAATTAATTTTGATAATGTGTGAGCGCGTGCTCTCTACTCCATGACGATACACATAAACGCACGTAGCTAGATGTTGGATTTCGCGTGATTTCGTGATTGATCGAGGTTGCACGAGGTCTGCTGGGAGAGTATAGTATAATCGTGATTTATGGTGGGCTATGGTTATATGCGTGAGTAAAGACGACGTGGTGGTGTGTATATATATATATATATATATATAGTACGAAAGATGGTTTTTTAAGGGCGCTTTTAGTCGGAAATTTATTTTAATGAGGCTGTGAAAGAGTCATTTCGAGTGATGTAAGGTGAGGTATAAGGAATAATTTATATTATCTCAAGATAGGTGGAATCAATCTTTTAGCATGTGCACCGAAGTGGTTGAAATGGAGGTCTTTCAATTATTTGATTTTCGGAATATTATATTTTTATCTTAATCTACTGTATAAAATTGTAGGCATGGATGAATTTCTAGTATATTTATATGTCAATTCGCATATTATATACTACACTTTATAATTTACGATTATTCTTTGAATATATACTTCCAAACTGTTACTTGAGTTTCAGAAACTTTGCATCTTCTTTATCCTCATACCATGTGTAAAATCCTAATTTCGTATATATTTTACGTACCCATCTCACTGACCAAAATCATCTGATAAATAATCGCGATTACCATTCGATTAATTAAATCTCGTCCAATAAAACCAGCTGATCGATGCGGCCACGATAACCGTAAACTCGCTTGTGACAAGATACACATACTCGTTAATATTACCGTGCGCAAGCATATTAAAGTTTTTCACGAAGTTCATAATTTTTCAAAAATATTGGTAACCCCATCAACGTACGCGCGCATATATATACGTAATCAATTTATATGTATATATACTCATGCGCCAAACTCTCTCTCTCACACTCGCAAACCTGTTTTAAAATCCTCGCGTCCCACATGCCCCTGATGCCGCCGAATAAATTCCGCTTAATCGGGATTTCGATAACTTTCAATTACCCCTAATCATCAATTTGCGGCTGGGGCCAACAAAGCTCGCCCCCGAATTCTTCCTCTTCTTCTCCCCACTCCCTTGTGGTATACACAATGCGGCTGAGCGGCCAGCACTTTCTTCTCTCCGTCTCTCTCATCTCGCCGCCTTCGCGTGCAAAAAATCTACCGCTGCCGAGAATATAATTCGCAGCAAATTGAGCGTTCCGCAGTAACGTTACAGCAGTGTGCATGCGTATACGTATATATATATACATACGCTGCTGGTTTTCTCCCCTCACGTGGGCCCTCAGGTTCATTGGACGCTGTTGCTGGTATATACTGTATACGCGCGAAAGAATGCGCCCGCGTTAACGCGCTGCTGTGTGTCCGGTAGCGCGCGTTCTCTCTCTCTCTCTCTCTTTCTCTCTTTCTCTCTTTCTCTCTTTCTACAGAAGAGTAACTACACGAGAGACAGGCGAAGGAAGTTGGATAGAAAGAGAAGGATAAAGGAGAAGACAGGTGGACGATGGTGATAGCGTCGGCGAAGTTCTTCGAGAAGTCGTTCGCTTGTTGTGAAGAAAGAAGTGTGGGAAGATGAGAGGGAGGGACGATGCCAACGTGCGTTTGATGTATGCGAAAATTGACACGTTTGAAAAGAGGAAGAAGGGCCGGAGGAACGGAGCTATACAGGAGATAAGAGTTGTGAGATGAAATTTTCTTTCTGTTTTGAATAAATTCCTATGCGAGATTGTGCGTCGCATGTCATTCAATGCGTCTGTGTGTTCACAGCCTGGATGATTTGATTTAAAGTTAAAGGCAAAACTGTATTGGAATATTTTCATTTTTCGCGATATATATGCGCGCGTTTACCTGTATATGATGGTTCTTCGATAATAAAAACGTGAGTTTGACAAATGAAGGCAAAATAGTTTGAGGTATACGTGAGAAACAAACGATAAAACGAAGAGTTTGTAAAATATATAATATTTAATTGTATATAAATGTCTTAATAATAAATATCAGAGCTCGGTAAGTAAAAATTAGTTTGAAAACCGCTGGAAATATATATAAGAGAGACGTAAAAGGCAGCGGTATCATTAGACTCAAGTAAAGCCGATTAGGAATACCTTATGTTATAAAGATAAATTACTCTTATCTGTACAATCGCCTTACAATCGGCACAAAGCCGCTGTTCTCTAGACGGTATCTATATTATTTCCTTCAAAGTTATTGAAACAAAAGCATTTTGCGATCCTATATATATTTGTCTGTATTTGTCTTTGGGATAAAGCTGTAAAATTTTCCAAAACAGTTAGCGGAATTCCAGTTTCCACTTGGATTACTTCACTCTAATTTATTATACAAAGTGTATAATTTATTAAGAAGTCAACTGCTGGTGAAGTACACGAAGTATGGTAGTAAGTTAATTCCTTGCATCTTAATAGTCTTATACCTACAACATTTGCGTTGTAATAATTTTCTCTGACTCTGCTCTATTAGTAATAAATATTGAAGCTGTATTAAATTTAGCTTGAAACCTTATACAAACTACGCGAATCAAGAAAAGTTTTAAACAATTAAAGATGTTTAAATGAATAAAACCATGACATGCCATAGAATACTAATCTTACCAATAAACCGCCTTAAATTACCCGTACATTATACACAATTGCTCGAGCTACTTCAAGACATACCTGCCGCACAATCCCATCAACTAGCCATCTTAACAACTCCCCCGCCCCTTGCACCTAATTACCATCAAACAACAGTTAGAGAACCCGAAATACCTTGTCTCTCACTCTCTATCTCTCTTGCCGCCATTTGATGAAACATCAGAAGCCGCAACGAGCGAATAGACCAACCGTCCGCACAACACATCGTTAACATATAGCAAAGACTTGAGTTCGAAGCTATTAAGAGCAGCGTATAGTCAATTCCTCTCTCTCTCTCTCTCTCTTTCTCTCTCTCACATGCTGCAAATACATAAACTTTCATGAATCACCTCACACACCATATACGAAACGTATAAGTATTAATTCACAAACAATTGAAAGACTGTATCTCGTGGGCATTGTGTGTCCCATATTGCAAGCGCGAACGTTAATCTCTCCGCAGTGCTTTCCTCATTAGAGGAGTAGTCGATCGGTGCCATACGCATTGTGCATCGTCGCCTTGACATGTACGTCCCTGCGGCTGAATGAGCTTTTCGGTAGTAAGTACGCGAAGCATTACGCGACGATTATCGGGCGATCAGAGAGAATTGCGCGGCCTCATTTGGTCGATTACGAAAGTAGGATTGTCGAGTCGGGAAATTCGGATTCGTCTAGGAGTCGTCTTTTCCTTTTTAAAAGTTGAGGGTATTTTCATGTAATTTATCGAAACTATATATACTACAAAGATGTCGAAGAGAGAAAGTGTTTACATATATATTTATGCTGTATGACTGTATGCAAAACTATGAAGAACTTTTCAGTGGAATTCCTCTTTAATCAATTGTAGGAAAATAAATTGAGTATATATATATATAGATATTTCATTTGATGAAAAAGTTATACTACGCCGCAGCACTTAGCAAATTAAAAAGGATCAATTCAACGTACAAGAAATAAAGTCATTTGAAATAAATACGAAAATGGGTTTAAAGTTTCACATTAAAGTCACGACGGTTGTTTTATTGGCCTCGCTCGGCGCCTTTTACAGGTGCACTTGAGCGAAGCAGTTCAAACGAAATAACTGTCTGGCGTCTTAAAGTACTGTAATAGATCAATCATTGCCACGTGTAACGGTCTCTCCCTCTCTTGCCGATATAATCTTCAGTGTCATTTAACTTTTTATATAAAGTTTCAAGATCTGTTTTATGGCGTAACAATGATTAATTTCCCTGCGACATGAGGGATTTTTATTAAAAACAAAAAAAAGTCTTATAACATTTGATTTATCCGTTACGACTGACAACGCTTTGATATATATATAAATGCTTCCGACTTGATCAATTGCAAAAAGTGCATTTATAGGTTCATTAAAAATCATTAATAGTCCCGCACCTATAACGATGCAATCAGCTTTAACTTATTTTACAATACCTTAAAGAACAGCAGTAAAAGAAAAAAGTGTGTATTAAAAATTCATGCCGTCGCTCTCTCATGGACTATTAATTCGCACTCCCTACTGCCTCGTGATTACTCTTTTCCCCTCACTCCCAGGCTCCCGATAATTTTATGAGCCATTAAAGTCACGGATCGCACTTTATCGTCGCACCCCTCGCAACGTCTTCTTTCTTCGCCTTCTCTCTCTCTATCTCTCCTCTCTCCTTCAAAAAAAAAAAAAAAAAAAAAAAACGAGCACAAAAGACGACACCGCACAAGCGAGACTTTCTCCGTGAAATAACTAAGAAACACACACACACACACACACCGTTTTTTTTCTTTTTCACCGCGTGCAAAGGTTGCTCGCGAAGACGAGCCCCGTGTCATTTGCATTTTGCAGGAGAAATTTTTTTAATTAAAATTCAAGGCTCTGAAGAAACACTCAATCAAGTCCCCCGCGCGTCGTATACGCATATATACAGCAGTAGCAGCAGCAGGAATTGGAAAAAAAAAGGAAAGATTATTGATAAAATCGAGTGTGCCGCATCTCGATGATCGTGTATTAAACGAGGCTTTTTTATTTTTATTTTTCTTTTTTTACTTTCAATTTATCATCGTTAATTTATTTATAATTCATTGAACCACCGATAATATTAACATTGCTCGCGCACAGTCTTGCGAATATACACACACACATATTATATACTTCGTATAATTACGCGAGAGAAGAGAGAGAGAGAGAGAGAGAGAAAGAGAGGAAGATATATACGCATGACAAAAAAAAAGCAGCGATTTTAATTATTATTCCTCTGCGCGTGAGCAAAAGGGTCACGCCGCCGCCGCTGCTGTTGCTGATGCTTCCATCGTCGTGATGCGTATATATACACATATATATTATACGTATATATATATATATGCAACCATCACCGCACGCAGGTATAAATACTTACATATATACTCGCGTTACTTTATGTATATACATATATACTCACGCGCCGAACCAATGAAATATAACGCCGTCGTCGACGTTGCCGCTGCGATGCAAGCTGAATCGGCTATATTTAAATTACAATGGTTCTTTACGCACGCCTGCGGAGGTCATGCTGATTCTTTTTTTTTTCTTTTTTTCTTTTTTTCTTAATAATATTTGACGCCAAACTATGTATAAATGCCACTTGCTGGTTAATCGTGGCGCTTAATGGAATGAAGTTACAGTGTGCCATGGTGTATGATCATATAATGGTTTTTTTCTTTTATATATCGCGTTGGTTTGATGTACAAATATTATATAATATGTGTGTACAGTAATAACTATATACATATCAGCGCAATTAAGTTATATCCTATTGGAATATAATTATTATTATTATATACGTTGTTCGACGTGACTAAATACTTTCGTCCCGGCAGCTGTAATAACGGTTTCGATAAGAAATAAAGTATATTTCTACTCTATATATATTGTTATTACACTCGCACGCGGTATCGTTTGAGACCATCACACGATATTATATATATATATATATATATATATATATATATATAATTCGATTTCTCATCTATATTATAAACGGAAAATTCACTCTGCCGATGGTAACGTAGAGAAGAACCTCCCCCATCGTTCTTATAATTATACGAAAACCAAGGCCACCATCGTCGTCAAGAAAAAAAAACTCACTGAATCAGGACTACTACATATACACAACTGACCGAAAAGAGAGTCTCTCTCTTGCTCTCGAGTGAAAGCATGTGTGCGCCACACTATATATCTATATATGCTGCATATATACACGCGCGCACGGAACGCAGCACGTGACACACACACGCGTTGCACTTATATGCTTCGAAAACTTCCGGAAAGTGGCAATCGACGGCCTTGCGGCAAGGATGAATCCAAGTTGATATTTTTTTCCCCCCTCGTCTCTCTTTCCCTTTCTTCGTTTTTTCTTCCTTATATCCGTGCGAAATCGTACCGTATATATACAGGATGCAACACGTGTGTGTATGTGTGTATATATAGATATTCCTTCTGTAAAGAGAGTACATCTTTTTCTATATACATTGTGACGTCAGTAACGTGCAGATGCAGTTTCTTTCCAAACGGAGAGAGAGAGAGAGAGAGAAAGAAAGAGAGAGAGAGAGAGAGAGAGAGAGAGAGAGAGAGAGAGAGAGAGAGAAAGAGCGGGAAAGTGGTAGTGCTGAAAAGTACTAATAAGATACAGTTCTTCGAAAATGGGGGATCTTATTTCACGGTAGAGGAATTTTTATGAGCTGGAAATTATGAACAGGTTTCGGATGAAAAAACTAGAGCTTAAATTCTTCTTGGTTTAGATAATGAAGTTATCTCTATCTCAAATTCATTTCTACATTTTTTATGTGATATTTTTTCGTTAAACAATTTTTTATGTAAATATGGTTTTTTTTTGCAATTCTTCAAACGAAAACTGGTTAAACCCTTTCTCTACATATTTTAAGTATAATTTGATTAATAATTATTAGAACCATGCTAGGTTGTTTAAATTTTATTTTAACGATATTTTTTCTCAACCGCTCGCGCCTGCATGCCTCTCTTAATAAAAAATAAAGAACTCTCATTCAGGCCTAAAAAATGACCGAGGATTCAAATTCCACGCGACCACCTCTTTTTCTCTTTTTCTCGCTTTTTCGGGTGAACAAAGAAAAACGCATCACGCGGAGAAATAGACGGAACACCACCCGCAGCAGTTCTTCCACCCCCGCTTTTGCCGTTTAATAAAAGTAAGACGAATGGACTGGACGGCATGTCCTCCACCTGAAGAATAGCGTGTCCGCCTCAGCCGACAAGAAACAAGTCCTTGAGAAAATATAGAGCTAACTTGGCTGTAGACGAAAAACGCGGACGACGAGAAGAAGAAGAAGAAGAAGAAGAAGACGGCAGCCGGCGGTGGCGACGATATCGATGACAAAAGGATCGGCAAGTGCAGCGCCCGAAATGGCGAGCATCCGTCAGCCATCGCGGATAGAGACGTATTGAGATAAGACATAGCGGTAGTGAACCCGCCATTGTCCCTCTCTTGGACACGTCGCTCTTCGAGGTTCTCTCGTTCTTTCTTTCGTGTCTTTTTTTTTTACTCTCAACCGAGAGGAACCCAGGGTCTCTCTGCTCGCACGTGCGCCGACTGACTTATGCGCGGATTTTTCAATAAGTGATAAAAAACGGGCCAAGGGGCCGACCCAGCAGGCGAAAAAATTATCGATATCTCGCGCCCACGTAGTTTATGTCTGTATCGCCGCTATGGAGCGGTCACGTGTGGAAGAGGGATAGAGGGAAGAAGCTATGTACGTGCAGTGGAGGGAGGATGTGAAAGAGAGAGAGAGAGAGAGAGTGAGAGAAATGTATTTTAGTGGAAATTCGAAGCTGTGAAAATTTGAAGGAATTACCGAGGGATTGGTGGGCTGAATCATTGCTGATCGGATGGTTATTTATTTTTAAGGATTAGTGAAGTGGAGAAGTGTATTTCCATGGTGGTGAAAACTTGTGAAAGAGATTAAATTTGAAATAATTATGTGACAATTCTCGTATTCGTACACGTATGACCTTTTAATTCATGTTACATTAGTACAAAATTATATTTCGGTACATTGACTGTAATGGAACTCGTTAGATTTTCATTCCATTTATGATTTTCGTCGTGTAATTTTCTAAAATATTAATGTGAATTGTCAAAAACCGACATAACAGTGATATATTCGAACGTAATTGTATCGCTTCCTTTGAGACTAAACACTCACCATGAAACGATACCCAAATAAACATGTCACTTTAGCCCTGTATCACCTTTCTCTAGCTTCGTCCTATACTCTTAAAAAACCTTCAACCTCTACATTACTATTCCACAGTCGGCTCACTCCCACTCACTCCTCCCTTCAAATTCAAAATACACACTCTCTTTTCCTTTTCTTATTTACCCCCTCCTCCTCCTTTTTTGTCCCTCTAAAAAGGGTACAGCCACCACCACCACCACCACCGCCAAAGAGTAAGAAGAGAGAAAAAAAAAGGAACGAACGCTCTGGCTCTTCGACTCGAGGCAATGTTTTTAAATGAGCCTTTTTTGCTGGGTGCGCCTCTTCGACGGCAGTAGCAGCAGCAGCGACGTTCTTATCTCGCGGTGCGCGCGATCTTTTTGTACGGGAGGTGGATGGGAAAGAAGGAGGGAGATCGTATTCGTCTCGCTCCGATTCTCGCGCCTCGCGGCAACGTCGATTCCTGCGGGTCGTTCTCTCTCCTTCGTTCTCGTAGGTGAGGAGAGGAGACGAAAAACGTGAAAGCAGAGGCTGAGCGACATACAAATGGAAGACGGAAAAAGGTGGTGGAAAAGGAAAGGAGAAGGTGGAAGGAGATCTAATTAGGTTGGGAGGAAGGTGGGATAATGTGATTCTCGAGCATTTTTTTCTCTTTTTCGATTTTTACTATGAATTTTCGATGTTAATGAGGTTTGTGGAATGCACGGGAAAGATCTTGCGACGAGTTAATAAATTATATTTTCTATGAAATATTTGTAGATTATTAGCGGTAAAAATAATTTGGTTTACACTCTATAAAGAATAATGACATTATTCATGTCACTTAAAATAACTTCAGCTTTTTTTTTAATAACGTAAATATTAAACAATAGAATGAACTTTACTGAAAATTTATTATAATGATAACAATTTATTCTAATGACACGGATAAATAATACACTCGGCAGTAAAAATATCTCTTGAAATCAGTTGATAAAGCCATCCTTCTATACTCGACCCAAATACCACCTCGGCACAAAGAGGATAAAAGTCCATAAATCGCGAACATGCATTCCGCTCCGGTCAATCCGTACAAACGCACGAACAGCGACCTCGCCGTGTCCCACCTAATATCCACTCAATGCGTACAAGCGCGCACAGATCCGAGAGACATAGAGCACGAGAACGAGAGAGCAGCGCAATTCCTGACAAAAAAGAATTAATCCGAACTCCCGCTTTCTCTCTCTCTCTCTCTCTCTCCTATTGCGCCCGTACGCGTACGCGCGCTTCGACCAAAACTAATACGTCCGTTCGCTCTCTTTCTCGCTTTCTCTCTCACTCGACCGAAAGAGAACGGACAACTATTAAGTTCCGTATCCATCACTGCCATCGGTGCGGAGGAGCAGCGGGTATAGGGAAAAAAGCGAGGGGGTTTGTTGGATGCCGGGAAATCGAGCGCCGCAACGCGACAAAAAGAGCGAATCCTTCTTCGCTTTCTTCATTTTTTCTTTGCACGCGCGCGAGGAGAAAGGAAAGAAAAAATGGTTTGAGGGTGAAGTAATGCCGGAAACCGAAGGTACATAATGCACAAGGAAGACGGATGTGTGTATTGGTGTTATTGGTCGATGCGTGTAAGAATAAAATGCGGAATGGTTGAATTTTTTTTGTGGGACGTATAAAGTAGAATATATTGGGGTATGTGGAGGTTACAGAGGATTATTTGAGGTTATAAAGGATGTAGAGCTGTGAACGAAATGATCTTTACAATCAGTCTTTAGTTGCATTTAATGTTGGTGGGAAATCAAAAATGTACAGTAAATTTTTAAATAATAATAATCGCCAACAATTTTACACTTCAACATTTCATGACATTTCTTTGAAAATTACGTATAACGATAATTAGTAAAACATTAATTAACATTAATGCTTAACTATAAAGTGAAAATGTACTTATAAGTTATAAAACAATTTATATGCGCTAATTCGCTTCACTCGCGCCCTTAAGTCTCATTACTTATTATATAATTTTCATTTGTTTCCAATTTCGAGCAAAGAGGATCACTGTCTTCTGCAAGTCAAAAACTTCTATTCTCCGGCGAGAAGACTTGCAGTAGACGTGAAAATAATTGCCGGGAGAAGTTGGAGCAGTAACGAATCGCTTCCCGTGACAGCGGCAATAAACTTCGCCTCCGAGTATTTTAAGTAGCGTCGGTCATTATACTGTCAGACGAGCGAAAGATTGCTCTTCTATGCATGATCGGACCTCGAACTTCGCTATTCTGGGTTACGCATCTTATCAAGATTTTTTTTCTTTGATGAATTGCGTATTTATGAATAAAAGGATAAAGGTATTAGTGTAATATAATGCAATTTTGTCAAGTTGAAAAACTACAGTTTTAAAATCATCTCTAGTTAATGTTTTAGAGAGTTTAAAGAAACATTTATTTGACAATCACATAAAATCTTACTCGATTTACTCTTCAGATAATTTTATAGTATCAGAATTATTCTAGTATCATTAAGTTACAAAAAGTGTTGAAGTAAAATCTCGATCGAAATCTTAACACTTTATAATCTCAAATATTTCCAAACACTCATACTGATACTTTACTGCAAATTCTTAAAACCTCAAATGAAACAAAAATGAATTAACACATCCTCAATCTTTACCACATCTGAATCAAACCCATTATACATATACACTCGCTTTTTATCCCCCAGCTTCGTTCTATCTCCCTGCCAACTGCTGGGCAATCGCCATGCATTTCTTCGAATCCTTCGAACCCGTTAACACCCGCGAACAATCGCCCGATAAATTCGTCGCCGCGTTCGTGTGCCGATGAGGAAATACGGTTATCACCCGGGCAATTTTGCCGGCGGCCGTTGTCGAATGACGGATGGCGAATTGCGCTCCCAGTCGTGTCGTATTTTTTCATTTGAGGAGCTACCGCCACCCTATTGCAGGGGTTATCCGTCGCATTATCGGCGAGCGATTTGGCGTGAAGTCACCAGCATGATGAACGCGATGGAAGAACGTGTGTGTAGGTGGAGATTGAGATGAGTAGTAGGAGGATTGAAGGATAGGGAGGGTAGATGGCCAGTTAAGGGTTAAATGTGTTTGAAGATCGTTATTAGATTTTGTCGGGGGTGTAAAAGAATCAAAAATAAAATTCGTCCGTGTTGAGAAAAATGACAATCTTATGCATAAAATGGTCATAAAATAAGCAGAATCAGTTAAAAAGTAGTTTGTACCCTATCATCATTCATATTGTAACAAACGTCAAAAAGATAACAACAAAAAAGAATCTACCCTTTTATCGACATTTTTTAGCAATTAAACCCCAGCGCCATCAAGTCATCCAGCTTCCTGCCCATCGCAACCACAAGTGTCACTGTCAGTTCCGAAAACACAACAAGATCCATCCTCCAAAAAACCTCACCCCATTTTACTCTTTGTCAAAACATGTAATTTACCCCTCTACAAAACATCGAGTACCACTGCCAGCACCATCACCACCACTGACTATACCAACGACAACCACGGCCTCGTCAACGTACCAACTCGTCAAATTCAATTACCGGCCATCCGGCGCGTCAGCCACATTTCGCCAAGTCGTCGGTCGATGAAGCGCAATTATATCCCACCACGGGAGACGGATAGGCCGTTTGCACGCGCGCGCACGGGACAGACGTGTAGTGGGCGGCGAGTGAGTTTGGAAAATTGAAGGCCTCTCGAAAACCGAGCTGCATTGATGCACTGACAGCAACTGACTATGTATTATACATACATACATACATGTATATGTGTGTATATATGTCGTGGAAGAAGGTAAGAGAGGGAGTGAAACGGTTTGTTATCGACAAGCGAATGAAGTGTTGTCTAGTGGCTGCGGATTTCGCGGGGTGTACGAGAGGGGGTTGAGATTGACGTCGCGAGGTTTCGTGCCATTGTGCAGAGACGTCCAACGAGAGGGAGAGGATGAGACAGAGAGAGAGAGAGAGAGAGAGACACGCGGAGATCGAGATGTACGGGAGGCAATATGTCGAGTGTTTCGGAAGTACTTTTAATAATGTACGACTTGTCTCTCTTGTGCGCGCGAGAGAAAAGAGAGCGAGTTCTTTCGATATATATCCATTCGGCTCTTCTGCCTCGAGAGTGTTTGTGTCTACGCGAGCGCACCAGTCGTCGTCTGGATGAGAATAATACATAAGGGGTGTAGCGGAGAGTCGGGTCGAAGCTTGAGATTTTTTTTTTCTGGCTCAGATATTGAGGCTGTCTTGATAAATCATGTTTTTCTATATTAATTTTTATGAGACGGACGTTCGTTTCCAAGAAACCGGGGGATTGTTATATCTGAATTCTTTTGAAATATTCTTGATTTTTTTATGAAAATTTTCATGATATTTTCATTTTTTCTGAGATCCATCTTTAATAAATAAAAATAGACTAACATTATTTTGATTATTTCATTAAAGGGTCTAAACTTTCTAATCAACATCTTCCCTATCCCTCTAATTCTGTCCCCATCCATTACCATTACCCTGTACCTCTTCATCCCTTGCATGCCTGAAAACACTAGCGCCTCGGATGCCTGAAAACGCCAAGCGCGTGAACGTACCAACGCTCAAATTAACGTATCCTGAAGAGGCACCGATGCGAGGGCACATCACCCTCTGTCTCGCGTTGACAATCGGTGATGCTGGCTCGTTTTCTCTCACATTTCCCTCTATCGCACGCCCGCTCACACTCCCGTGGTTCAAGGGGGAGAAGTGCTCAAGGTTCGGTTACTCTGCGGGGTCTCTCACGGGGTTGTGTAGTAGTGGTGTTGGTGTCAGTGGTTTGGGAGAGAAAGGGGTGACTTTTGAGGGAACGAGAGTGAAGGTGAACAGTGATCAGTCGTTGTGGTCTTTGATTTTGGTGGAACGATTTTTGATGAAAATGTTGGGGGTCATTTTTATCAATGATGAACTGTGGATTAAATATTTTAGTGTTCAGCATCTAATATCGAAAGATATTCTGGAATGGGGTTAAAATAATTTGTAACAGTCAACAGTAGAATTTAATTTATCCTCTAAGACAATAATAGTAAGCATAACCCGTTAGACTAACCCGTTAAATCCTGATATTCATTCTTGTAGTTGTTAAATATTAACTATATTAGCTATTAGAAACCAGCGAGTTGAATACTACAATTGGCATTATATATAAAAAACACAATAATACCCACTCACTTTCAATCTATCGTTCAAAAACAAGCAAGCCTGCATACGATCTCCTCTCCACTCGACCACCTCTCCACACAATACTTACGCCGCGACCCTCAATTAATCCTATTAATTCCAGTCACCCGCAACCGTCCTCTCTCTCTCTCTCTCCTACCACTTGCTCTCTGCACAAGAGGACACACATCGACTGTACTACACCACACCGCGGACAGACATGTCGCGCGTTGCCTATACACGATTGTCATAGCGAAAATAATCGAAAGCACTCGACCGCGTCAATCAATCCCCCCTCCTGGTCACTCATGTCCATTCAACCTTCTCCTATACGAGAGGGAGAGTCTCAGAGAGGATTGTAATGCCGCGTGTCGCTGACGTTCGTGAAGAGGATGCGTATACGCAAGTGTCAAAGCACGACTACCTTTCGATTTTGACGTGTGCTTCTATGTGTACGTATGTCTATGGGTGCGTTGGGTATGGAAATGAGGATTAGAGAAGGGGGTGATACGATGATTCTTTTGAGGAGGGTTGATCGGGCTTACGGAAAGGGGGCAGAGGGTTCGATGGTAGTCGTTCGGTTGGTGGTTAATTCCAGTTTGCATGCGAAAGCATATTGGGGGAGAAGGGAAGATCGGAAGGGTGGGCGTAGAAGGTTGAAAGGTATCTGTTTGTTCCTTGGAAATAGAATTTTGGGATTATAGTAAGTGGGGTCGTCGTTTGGAAAATTCCGAGACACAGACGTGGTGAAAGAATGTTTGAACGTTGATAGAAATAACGAGAGGGTTGGAGGGTTGTAGTTCTAAAGTCGAATATGGGCATATCATTCAATTAGAAAGTTGTTTTGAATACAAGTTCGTACTTTTGAATTGACTGGAAATAGAGCTTTTAAAAGAGAATGGAAGTAGAAAACACAGAATAATCACGTAAAGTTACTACATCATTAACTTAATATTTGACAAGCAAATCTTACTTATGCTTTCACCAGAGTTATATAAACAGATCCATATACGACAATATTATGAAGTGGCACGCATGTTTTAAGTAATTGAGCATGCCTCTGCTTTACAGTCCAAATATTTCCGCTCCTCGACACACAAATACTTCGCAACATTAGCCTCTGCATATTTCATTAAACGTACCCGCTCGCCTAATTTCAATTTCATTACGCAAAAAGTGCCTTTATCATCTACTCGAGCCATCGTTGCGATAATAACACTCGTCGCGACTTCATCGCATCAATTATACGCCATTAACAAGGCCCCTCCCCCATTCACCCCCTTTCACAACGTATGCTCACAGAGTCAGCAAAATTATACGCAATTACGCGCGAAAACACTCGACGTCCGGCAAATTATTCATGTTTACGTTCATACAAAAAACACACGCGACCGCCTAATTTTCCAGCTCTCCACCCTATGTCCAACTCGTTTCACGGAATTAGACGAAAGAAAGCGCGGGACGCGCGCGACTCCCCGGTGACGAGTTAATTGACAATTATTTTCAGCTCGACGGCGGCGCTCTCTTATCCTCCGGGGGATCGGTGCTGCCGCTGTAGTAGTAGTAGTAGTAGTAGTAGTAGTAGTAGTAGTAGTAGTAGTAGCAGCAGCAGCAGCAGCAGCAGAGGGAGAGTCAAAAAATTAAATTTCGCCCAGAGCGCACGGAATACCAAACAGAAAGAGAGACAGAGCAAGAGAGAGAGAGTGAGAGAGAGAGTGCAGCGAGCTTGGCATGACCGAGCAGCTACCCCGTTTCCCTCTTTCTCTCTCACTCTTTCACGGAGCTTCTTCTTGGCTGCTTTTTGTCCTACTTTATCCCCTGGTAGAAGGGGTGTATTTTTCTTCAGCCGGTCTTGCCTGCCTGCCTGCCTGCCTACCTGCCTCCTATCCCGCCCGTCATTTGTTTTCTTTGCCGGCTATGCTCCGAGAATTTTTATGCTAGTTATATGCGCGCACAGAGCGTCAGCGCGTACGCTTGGTTATTGCAAAAGCGTTGTTTTTACTGGAGAGCTGCTCTAGGCGGTCCTAGTAGCTGAGTAATGTGGAAGCGAAAGAGAAAAATCATTGTTGAAGTTTGGATTGTTAACAGAATATTCGTTGATGGACATTGTTTTCAAGGAACAGTTGCGCGGTGACATCGTACCAAGAAGAAGAGCGGAAATACAGATTCATTATCTTGTTTATCAATGTTCTTTTTTATATATAGTTAGCATTTTGAATGTATATTTAATATAAAGCAAAAATCTCGAGCAACAACCAGTTAATCAAATTTTTCAAGTTGTAAAGTCCTACAAGCATCCTTCGTCTCAAGCCAAAAATCACCATTGCGACAATTTTCAATTTCAATGCAGCGCGAAATTTTTCGAAAATCTATATCTTCCTGGAAATTCCTACTTTGTGTTCCCTCGCGCGCAGAAAATACAAAAGGGAAGCGCGGTAGAAGGAGGAGGAAGAATCGAGAGCCGTTCCACTCTCGACACAAAAAGCCAAAAAAGAAAAACACGGACGACGAGAGACGTCGAGGAATAGCAAAACAGAGAGGGAGAGATCGAAGAGAATGAAGGAGAGACTGAATGGGAAGGCTGACAACGCGATCCGAAGGACAAGTCGGCGCGCGAGAAACTAAGGGGGATTTCCGCCATCCTCGGGGATTTGGCACTTCTCTATCTCTCCCTTCCTTCTTTCCTTCAAAAACGCTTTCTTTATTTCTCTCTCTTTCTTTATCTCTCACTCACTTTCTTTGATTTTTCGGGTCCATTTGGAGCGAAGCGAGAGAGGAAGCTGCAAACCGACTTTTCTCTTAATAAAATCCTAATTTTCTTGCGAGCGAGCAGAAGATTATGGAGGATCTCTCAAAGGACGTTTCGTCGTGATTTCGCAGCCCGCATTTTTCCGCGATTGAGAGATGCGCGCGACGCTGTTTGCTTTGGATGAAGCTGCAGGCTTTTATCGTGTAGTGCAGTCTTGAAACTCCAGTGGAGGGAGAAAGAGAGGGAGAAAAGGAAAGAGAGAGAGAGAGAGAGAGAGAGAGAGAAGAGAGAGAGAGAGAGAGAGAGAGAGAGAGAGAGAGAGAGAGAGAGAGAGAGAGAGAGAAAGGGAAGGGCGATTGTCTTTGTGAATTTGCACTTTGAATTATCAGCGCTGCTGGAGTAAAGGGAAAATAGAACAGGTCCCGTAACTTTGCTAGTTATACCTATATGTGCGTATACAGGAAAATACGTCATTTTTATTCGAAAAATTTTACTTTTTCGAAATGTTTGCTCTTAACTTTGAAATATTCTATCTGCGTAGGCTTTTAGAAGATTGTTGCAGAATAATATTCCTAAGAGGTATTAGTCTTTGAATAAGTACTCAGTCTCTTGATTTCGAATTTCGAGCTGAATCTTCAATAAAACACGAAATACAAAGTTTCAAAATTTTTCATACAATTTTCCAACAATACGAGAAAATCCTTTCAAAAGTTGTTACAAAGTATTAACATTGAAAAAATAAACTCTCACCACTACCTACATCTAACCCGTTCGCCCTTTCATCCTACAATTACACTAATATCCCATCCATCTAAGCTCTTCGCATCAGCCCCTCTTTCCTACTCCCCTTCTCCATCAGAAATCAAATTCCCAGCCATCCTCGTTCCTCAGCTTCCCTTCCAAGCCTAATGAGCGTTCGGCGTACCTCCTTCTTGCCCTACTAGAGCGAGTAGTGCTCGGAAGTGTCGCACGTCGGTGGGCGTATCGATGAAATGGAAGGAAACCGCAGGCCGACCGCGTTCGGGATCTTCCGGTCGGCACAAAGGAGTTCTCCCTCTATACGCGCGCGTACAGTGCAGGCGCTAATGCCTAAGTGGCGGGGCACTTTGTGCCTTTGCGAGGTTGCACCATCGCTTTTTCGGCGCTTTGATGGTTATGGAGAGCGCACTGGGTATCGGAATTAAATTGAGAGGGCAAGGGGGGTGAAGGGGGTTTGAAGTGAGTGGGTGGAAGGGGTTGAGAAGGCGAAGGAGAAGGAAAGAAGGAAGAATGATGTTCGAGTGAGAGATTTTCAGATAATTGTGTGGGTATGAAAAAGGAAGAGGAAACTGTTGAGGGGATACCCGGTAAAAAAAGTTTAGCTAAAAAAAAAGCTGTAAGTAATAGGTGAAAAATATAACTGTAATGCATGAATTTCCAGCTGTTTTGTGTGGATTTTTGACTATATTTTTTTGCCAAAAAATTTAGATAAAAAGTTTAGTTAAAAATC
>JAYJLV010053642.1:0-19191 GCA_036873485.1 Torymus texanus
ATAATGATAGTGTGACGTTTTTATCTCCAAAATTAATCAATAATTAGCCAACGCATCGTTAACGTTTCTACCAGGGTTATTACAAGAATTAGAGTAAATTGTGACCTTGTAGTATTGTATATAGATAACATTTTAAACCATTTTAAAAGACCTATAAAATTTGTACTCACAGTTCAAATCTAAAATAATCTGATTTTCTATTAGTTATAAGAAACGTCGCAGATATCAATGTTTTGGACAAATTTCGAAAAATCAATAGAAAAAATATCAAAACTCACCAAACCCCTACACAAAACCTTTCCCACCTAAACCCCGACAATTATATATACACACATCTGACCTAAATATTATGCGCTCATCTCCCTATCAGAATCAGCATCGCGATCCGAATCTCTTTCACATTTTCTCTATACCTCATCCCTCATTTCCCTCCCTTCTTCCTTTTACTCACCTCGTTCTCCTATATACACTACACTCTCGACAACTCAACGAGACGACGAGAACAATGGGCTCTACTCTACGCGCAACTCTTATATATACGCGCGTTCCACATTTAACGCACACTCTCTCTATACCCGCGTACATACAATAGACTCCCATAACTATACTACTGTATATATATACCCTACAGCCTAAAGGGAGGGTCGGTGCGCGTAAAATTCGCGACGGTAGGTAAATACGTATACGCGCGCTACCGTGGACTACAGCAACAGCAGTGCCTGCGTCGTAAAGTCGTAGTCGGCGTCGTCGTCGTGAGCGTCAGCTTTTTTGCCGGCTTCGATTTTGCCTCGATTTTACACGCCGATAATTTTAAAGTGCCCTGCGTGCGTGCGTACAGAGAAGAAAGAGAAGGAGAGAGAGAGAGAGAGAGAAAGAGAAAGACTGGTTGTATATATAATGCGGGCACGGGTGTATAATTCTTACTCTACTGCTGCTGCTGCTGCTGCCAATGCTAGTTGAGAGAGAAAGAGCGAACGGATAATGCGTCTATTATTAGGGGAGATTTTTATTGGATGCTGAGCAATTTTGCGCGTGGCGCTTGATATGCGGGATTGTTTATGTAAAGTGGTGTGGTATACAACGGTACTTGTTTAACAAATTTGTAATGACATTTTGTATTTTCATGAAACTGGAGATATAGCACGCGTGCAGATTGTTGTTATTCGAAAGATAAGTTATACCGATATTGAAAAAAGACCATAGTAAAGGTAAATTTATTATTGAATAACATCGATCGATCACATCGCAAACAAATTTTGCTCGTAAAACATAATTACAGTGTAAACTTATCGTTTGCATTAAATTGTTATTTATCTTAGCGGCAAAGTAAACTTCAAAAATTATAGTTTGAAGATGTATAATTACGCAGGCAGGTTGAGAATGTATATATATATTGAAAACTTTACGCAAATAAATTAGCCGATGATGCGATACAGGTAGTCGATTTTGGTCTTGAAAACATTGATTTTATCCTCGATTTGTATGGTAATTTAATAGTTGCTCAAGTTTTATCTACACTGCGATCAAAAAATTACTACAACAATGTATGTAAAATTTTATACGAAAAACTGGTTTGTACGAGACATTTTAATTTCTGTGTCAACGGTTATGCTTTATTCGTCATTCGTAATAACTTAGAAAAATTATAATTTTGTATCGAATATAAACGTTATAAATCTCTAATATGGCAAAAACTCAGCGGTAAATAGGAGAGGATGTGATATCCACTTAAGTGATTGATAGCAAATATATGCTATTGCTTAATCAACGCGGATTTTGTCCAAGTGAAAATTTCACAAGTAAAAAGTCGTACGGTCGTCTAACAAAATCGTACACTCGTATTGCACAGGACCTGAGATAGTAGATAAAAATACGGCAAATCAGGTTATATTTTGTTGCAAATTTCTATAAAAACATCTCGCGTTCGATAGATATAATTTTACAAAAACGTTTCGCAATGGAAAGACCATACGACATATAACGCATACAATGATGTCACGGATGACCAGTAGTAGCGTTACATATCACTTTACATTATTGAAATACACAGGACGGAGACACTCAATACTCACTCTCCTACAGCTGAATGCAACTAACACACAATCAATCATCGACTCCGCGAATCATACACATATCACGCCTCACCACATGATTTCGAAACCTCCGCACATTACAGATAAACCCCGAAGACATTACACGACCTCTTCTCCGCCCTGTCATTTCCTACAAGGTAACTGTTCAACCAAGCTAATTTTTCGCCACCCAAACCATATACACATACACATCAACTCTCAATCGACTATGCAAATGACCGATTGATTTCTCAAGCTACAATCGTTCTCTCTATATAAAACCTACGCATACCGAAACTTGATCTTTTCGCATACACACAGGTTCATACTTTCTTGCAAATTTTCGTAATTCAATCGCTTCCGTCGCTCTCTCAACGTATATACGCGAAGGCCGGACGTCCCGCTGAGAGCCATTAATTAGCACGAGAACGTCGATTAATATTTACGGGCGATGGTTTCGGTTCTCCGCGCGCGCGCGTCCCGCGAGGAATTATGGCTACCGTGCAAGAGAAAGAGAGAGAGAGAGAGAGAGGGAGACGACCCCCCTGTGGTTCTTGGACTTGGGTGAGAGAGTGAGTACACATACATATATATATACATGCGGGGTATAACATGCGCGTACGTATAAAGTTTTATTGCGTGCCGCGTGCGCGCGCGCGCGGTTCATTTTTTTCCGACGTGCCGTTTGCTCTTGAGTTATATTGGGAATGAAAAATTTATCGTTGCTTGGTCGTGCTGCAGAGCTGTGGGGCTAGATTTTTTCTTTCTTTTATTTTTAACGGAGTTATTGAATTATTCGCGACGTCGAGTGATTTAATTTTTGGGGAAATCCGCGTGAAAGATGTGCCATCATGAATTTTAAGTTTAAAGTTCGATAATGTCGTATATAATAAGCCGTTTGCTGTAAATATTGAAAGAACAGTATTTGGACTATATTTATGAAAAAATTTCTTCGTTTTTTTTTAAATGAGTATCATAATCAAGTTTATTTAATACATCAGAAAATTGAATTTACAAATATCGCACCCCAGTATGCATTCAAAAAATTTGCATAACTATCTTCTATTTCAAAGTACGTTACACAATATTCATTAGTCATCCTCCCGCATCATTCCTAGATACCCCCGCTAGCTTAGGACAACTCTTGCGCAACATATACACATGTACGCATGTATACACTTATGCGTCTCTCCACCCCCAAAAGAAAAACAAATATCAACAACCAACATCCTAACCCCGCCCGCGCGACTCCAAATTCCATCGCGTACACACACACGCATACCCTACTCAGCGTATCACTATACTACCCGCTGAGCGAGGGCGCGACGACAGGCAACCCAGTGGGCGGCATCGTATATACACTCACCCGTAACGCAAAGATACATAAAAAAGAAAAGAAAAAAAGAGTAAAGCCTCGCACGTGTATTACGTATATGTGTATGTATATATATGGATACGCACGCGACCAACGCCACGTCAACGCGCGGATCTGAATTCGCGTAATTGTGATTAATGGGCCGGTTAATATGCGCGCACCGGACGCTGAGCGCGCGTACGCTGATGTCGGGAGATTTAGGAGAGAAGGAAAAAGAGAGAGATAGTGAGAAAAGTTATTCTCAAAAGGAGTGGTTGTAGCGGTTGTTGGCACAATGTAAATTGACGAAAATCACGAATAAGGGGTTTGGTGTCACTTTCGCACTCTTAACGGATTGTGTGGTTATGTGTGTGTTTGGAAATGGTGGTTCTAAATGTAGACTCTCGAGTGGATGAGTCATGGAATGTAATCAAGTGGCGTCGTGTGTTAGCTCATTCGGTTATTAAAAGTTATAAAAATGCTTCTGACTCTATATGTATATTTACACTTTGGGAACTTGAGATACGTTGGCCTTGTACCTCGGGTTTTGTTATTAAGTAATTCATTGTACGTAAATGTTTATCTTTATAGCTAATTATTTTAGCTATTTATGATGTTAATTTACTATTAAAGATATCCTATGTACGTTTGTTTGTTTAAATAAACACTTATACCATTCAAAGAATCTATACAACTCACATGCACTTATCTAATCGCAAAGGTACAAGCGAATAATGCGCGTAAAGTGGCACTCTTACATTCATACAAAATGAAAATAAAAAGCAAAATTCAAAACGTCAGCTCCGATCGCCATTCAGTAACAGGTGCGAAAAGCTTCTTACACCGTCTTGGAAAAAAGACGCATAAAAAGAGGTGCAAATTGCAAACCTTCTCTGCGCATACGTATAAGATCGTCCGCTTCGATCTCCCGTCACTGTATATTAATGCACTCGAACATTGTGCAAATATATATCTTCGCGTATACGAAATCTCCCTTCTGCTGCATTATGTATAATCCTCTATATATATCCCATATCACATACGTATATACACGTGCACGCATACATACACGTGCTTCCACCGCAGAAAGGAGAGCAAATTCGATCGCTGGAATCGCGCCACGACAACAGGTGAATTAGAATTCTCCGGTATAAACTTGAATCTCTCTCTCTCTCTCTCTCTCTCTTCTTCTTCCCCCACATTACTTATCTCTCTTTCTCTTTCTTTATACATACAGTGTTGCTCTTCTCTCTTTGACGCCGCGCACGCGAGCGCCAGCTATTATCCGTCGCGATCGATCGCGTGGCGCGAAATTTATCGCCCTTGCAACACAGAAGCCGTATATATGCTTCGCGATCTCACGAGGCTGCTGTATAGTAGCACACGAGTGTGTGCCAAACATGGCGAGTAGAGAGAAACGCGAGAGAGAACTGGAAAAATGTTTTGGCTAATCGAGCTTGTTCGCAGGAAGGTTAAGTAATGGGAGCTGAGATGTTGAATTGGAGGAATTTTCGGGTTTGTTGAAGTTAGAGTATAAGGTTGGGAGGTATAGAGCGAAGAGAAAGAGACGTGACGAGTTGTCACGAGTTGGTTACGAAATGGAAGAGGGGGACAGTTGGTACGAAGTTTGCGGTATACCGTGTTTTATTGTCGATCTGTGGACCTATAGTAATATTGTGTTTAAACAAAATTGAAAAATATTTTTATTGAATTTTCAATGATAACTTATTCTTAACGGTATGATTAATAATTATCTAGAAGAAAATATCTAATTATAATAAAGCCTCTAAAAAAGAATAATCTTACAAATAAATGGTGTACTACACTCTTTACATTTACGTAACTCTTTATACCGGAAGGCCTCAACCGCATGCAGTATATAATTTTATCAGCGAATTCGAGCTCATTACAAATACCAAACCGTCGTTCCCATATCCTTACGCACTAAGACACATCCAATCCGCCTCTCTCGATTACCACCAAGGCAATACAGATGACTTTCCTCTCCACAAAAACAACACACTATCGCCAACCACACATATCCTCGTGCGAAAGAAAAAAAATTTAATCATATCAACTGGGCAATTTACGTATATGAAAAAAAAGCCTTAATATCCGCTTGATCGTCGCTTCAAACCGCTTACTAATATCCAAGAGAGAGAGAGAAAGAGAGAAACGGCAGCCATTACCTAAGCATGTGCGCAAACGCCCATTCGGCACACACACGCGAGGTATAGAAATTTCGCGCGCGTTATAGCGCGCTTGCGCAACCGGATGACATTTTCGCACGTTCGATCTCGCGGAATTAGCATGCGCTCGCGCCTTCGGCTAACCCTGAGACAGAGAGAGAGAGAGATGGTGTATGGGCAAATCCGCGCGTGTGCGTGTTTGATTAAATTAGCGTGTACGAGCGTTTGGAATCTGCTGTATGTATAGGCCGGTAAGGAGATAACGAGCTGATTTAGGTTTGCTATATGTGTGTGTGTGCATGTGTGTTTGGTTCTCGGAGGAAATTCTCGAATGGCTGTGGGTTCGTTGGGATTTAGAGCGGAATGCGCGGTCTTGTCTGGTTATGGGAATTTTCAATGTTTTTAAAATTGGAAGTTATTTATCTGAAAAATTAAATGAACAGCTACAAACTTTCTAAATAGTGTACCATTAATATTAGATAACGCAGTATCTGATTTTCTTTAATTGATCATCATTCAATTGATAAAATTGTTTATGCAATTGAAAATTAAGAAATCGTAATTTAATTGGCGTCCTCTACCAAAACTAGCACAATTCGCGTTCCGTCGAACATTACAGTCCATTTCAGAGTTTGTGATGAAAACTAATAGTTTCGCAAGGTTACCACGAAAACTGGGACGTTTCGTATATTCTCGCGTATTCTCAAGAATTAGATCAATATAATCTAGGTAAAGTTTTCGTACATAGATTCATATTGATTCGCACGGGCGATACTAGCTCGACTCTGCAAAACCTGAATAATTCAATATTTTAATGACAACAGTTAGAAAGACTTCTACCGACATATTTTCTTTTTTTGTTTTTATTTATTATATTTGATGTATTTTATTTAAAACAAATGTATTGTGTAGATTGAGTTAATAATGTATAGAAAAGCACAGTTTTCTTCATATTGATTATGAACTATTCCAAGATATAATCAAGAAGAAAATTAACACGGTCACGCGTGTTGGTTTTTCGCCACAAGCCTGTGAATCACGTTACTTACCGTTGCAAACTCACAAATCGTGCTTTTTCCGCGACTGCGATGCTAGTATTCGATGTCAATTTGCGAATGACGCTAGATTTCTTCAAAATTACGCGAATTATACTAGTATTTACGTGGTGTATAATGCTAGTTTCCGTTGCGATTTTGCGAAACGTATATAATATATGAGTTTTAATAGATCTCGTCGAATTAATATCCATCCAAACAAATTAGCAAAGTTTTTTTTAGATTGTTTTCTAAAATAAGTAATTTAGTAACTGAATTGTTGGTATATATTAGATGCTAATACAAGAACTTCTCGGTAATCTAGAATTCTAATGATATCTATAAATATTAGAACATTTGCCTTAAATATACCACAAAAAGTCGGACAAAAAACAAAAATTGTATACAACCAATTACCATCAACGCACTTTTGTTCCATTCATTAACCACGTCAAAAAAGATGCCGCACTATTCAGTCCCAGCGCCAAGCAGTATCATCATTGTCACGGGAACGATTATGGGCGCTCAACCCAGAAAGACGCATCGGTAATCATCAGCGTGGGCGGGGATTCGCGCCGTCGGCGTGAACTTTGTCGCCCACGTAGAGCAAAGAAGTTCGCTCAAGTCGAAACAGAAAAAGAAGGATTGCGTTTAAGTGGGAAGGTATACTGGCCGACACTTTACGCTTGGATAAATGTTGTCAGCGCCAGTGAAACGAGTAATGAAGTATATGAAAAAAATTAGTTGGACATATATTAGTTTATATAGTTTGATGAAGAGTATGAGAACTTGTAATAAGGTGTTCTTAAACATTTGATAATCTTTTTATTGGAATATCTGATTAGCGATAGAAATGATGTAGTAGGCAATTTTTCACTTTTGCAGATCTATGTGAAAAAGCCGTAATATTTTTCAAATACATGCTCGATACGAATCATGAATATTAAAATTACTATTAGAATCGTTTATCTATTGAGATCTTGTTGATCAGTTTGGCTGACCCAAATCAATTTAAACAGTTATTGATTCAACCATCAAAAAATAAACGACTAATCATACATAAACTGCGCTACCTAACTAAGATAAATATAACCCGATAAATCGTACGAACAGAGTTACCTTTACCACCCAATCGAACAATCAATCACCTTAATGACTCTCTTTCTCCTTCTAAGCAAACTCTATCGCACACTCCAACTTATGTCGCTAAATCTCATAAACATCAAAGAATTTATCCAAATCATACCCATAATAACGGCAACAACGCAGTCTCATCCGGATAATTAAGACGTCGAAACATCAAAAAGACCGCGTATACACCGCAGGAATGCGACTTTCGCGAGGACCGATTGCTATTCGATAAGGAGCGAGGTCGCACGCCGACACTGGAAGTTCCACTTTTACTCTCTGACACGTGTGTATATACAGGAATTAGAGGGAGAGAGAAAGAGAGAGAGAGACTTTACTTTCCACGGAGGTGTGGGGTCAGAGGTCGCGCGGTTGGCGTCAGTGTGCACACGCTCACAGCGGCTGCAAAATCGAAACGACACACGTGTGCGCATGTGAAGTATCTGCGAGAATGGCTCGCGTGGTTGTGAATGGGTGTTTAGGCGCTTACATTCAACTGTTCTGAGTTTCGTTGTGTGTATAGAAGAGAAGCCTTTTGTTTCTAAAACGCACGCGTAAGGTGACATTAAGTAATGGTGTGTACATTTAGAGCTCGTTTTATATTAGATTTCATACTTATAGAATCTAATTTGAAAATCTTTTGAATGTTGAAAAGCATGACTAAACGGTCGTATTTTTTTCGCTACGTGTATACTAAAGAAATCTACTAATGCTAATAAAAACTAGCGCGCGACACGGCCGTCATGCGAAATTCTATTTCACCTCTTTACAAAGCCACGAACTCTGGGAGAAACTGATTATATCCCGCGTGTAAAAACCAATAAATCACACCGCACTCGGACACTCGTATATACATACGCACTTATATATATATGTATATATGTATACGAGTGTAGTCTCGCACGAAGCGGCCGCGGCGAAAAAGGAAGCGGAGGATTTGTCACGGTGCGCGGCAGTTTCGTTTAACTGATCTCATCCGTCTTGTCGCGCATTGTGTACATACATACACACATATATATATATATATATATACACACACACACACTTACGTCGTATGGTTGTGAATCCCCCCTTTTCAGCGATATCTCGCTGTTGGAGAGTTTTCGGAAAGGAGGGTGAGGAGAAGAAGAAGAGGAGAAGAACGACTTATTGGAGACGGGCGTGAAGGCTGTTATCGGATCACGCGTGCACTAAATTTTCGCCTGCCATTGGTGCATGCCGCTGGCTTTCCGGATGGTGTCCCCGATTGAGGAGGATTCGGTGTGGGGTGTGAAAGAAAGAGATTTTTTTTTTATTTGAGGTTCGGTGAATTTGATATTTTGTTTTCATAATAATAAGATTCACAGTAGAGTTAATAGTAATGTATTTTGAATAAAGGTTGTTATATTTCAGGGGTTGAACTGAAATTTAAGACAGATTCAGAAAGTAATGAAAATATATGTATATGGATGTACTTAAAAATATGTAAACAAATAAAAAAGTATAGAAACAATGTAATTTTCATAAGAATGGAAGTTATTGTTAAAATAACCACCATATAACAAATTTCAATTCTTCTGCTATCATTTTAGCATTGTAACAATTACCTACACCGTATAAAAAAACAAAATTGTACAACACGCACAATTCTGTTTCACCCAGCAACTCCAATACTCCACCCATACATCCAACTCGACGTGTATACCCAAAACTTTTCAACATTGGCCCTCTTCGTATATATCCCCGCCTCGCGTCGGACGATCTAAATCACACGCGCGTGCGAAAGCATGTGTTTAAAGGTCGATTAACATGACCGCGTACAGGCTCGCATACGAAGTGGCCGCCGCTGCGTATGCGTAATAATAACGTGGCGAGAGTGCGCACACGTGAAAAAAAAAGAAAAGAAAAAACAACTGCGAAACGATCGCACGCGGCCGGTTGGAATGAAATGATAATGCGCGGGTTGAGGGCTGGACCTTCGTCTTGACATCCTGAATTTCGATGATCTTTCAAGGTCTTCGAATTGGGATTATAGAGTTTGTTGAGTGCTCTTTTACATTGGATTTCTTAATTATTCGTTTTATCTCGCAATGGCCCTGAATTAAGGTTATCTATAATGATAATTTTGTAATCGAATGGAAATTTTGGCGAATTATCGTCTATAATACACGTTAATTTTCTTTGTAACTATATGTTTATGTGTCTATAAGCAGTTTTTAATGATACGTGTTTTAATATGTTTCAGGATTTTTGTCGTGTTCTCCAAGTCCCTGCAAAAATTCAGGAGTCTGCGTGTCATCTGCACGAGGAGAATCACATTGCAAGTAAGTACCGCACGTTTGAAACACTTATTTCATTTCATTTTTTTTAACATAAATGGTCCCTTCAAACTTCGTGCAAATGATATTCAACGTGCAGTGAAACTTCAAGTACATACAGTTACTGCAGCTTTCAAAAACTTATATTCCATAAAAAAAATCCATTTTTTTTTTACAAAATTCGATATTTCATATAGGAATCCTCAAACCATTAACCATAGAAACGCGGTATCCAGGCAGTCTACATTTCGTGAATTCCAGAACCATCATCATCACCGATCATCTCTTAGACCCTCGCGACCTGTTCCACCGTAAAATCAATTCTTATAAAATAAAAAAAAATAAGATTCGAAGAAATCGCACCACTCGCCAATATACCTCCTCCTCTCCACCACCCGCGCGAGTAGCATATAAAAAAGGGCCCGTGAGCCCTCCTCTCTCTCTCTTTCTCTCGCGTAGAAATGCGAGAACTGACAGCCACGAAGCCTCCCACGCGATAGACAACGGCGCAAACACTTAGACCATAGTCTTTCTCTCTCTCTGAAACACTAGTCTCTCTGCTCCCTCTCTCTCTCTTTCTCATAAAGAATCCGTCCGAAAACGCCAAAGGCGTCAGAGCGGGAGCGTATATAGCCCTTTCAACCTCTCTTTCTCTCTCGGTAATGGCATGTACCTTCTTCTTTCTCCGGAAAATCAGACCCACACTCACACGCGTGTATATATATATATATATATATATATGTATCTGTAATTCGCGGTGCCAAAGGGCTTATCGCTACTACGCTCACGCGCGCGTGGGATAATTGGAAAATCACTCGCGCGGGAGTTTGAGATTTTTCAAGCTTTATACTCTGGCGTGCGGGTGTAATTGCGCACAGTGGACTCCCGCGGGCAAGTTTCGGGGTTGGCGTGCGCGCACGCGGAGATCGAACGAAAGGCGCATGTATAAAGGTTACAGCAGAATGGCGCGAGTGTCCTTGTTTTTTTTTCGCGCAAGTGGCGGAGTAGGCGTGTTGCAATGCGATGTGAATGCGATGATGGTCGTTTTGAGGTAATTTTTGAGAGCGCATTTTTTAAGGATTGTTGGACGGAATAATTGGGTTCGAGTGGGTATACTTACTATACTCTCGTATAAATTTACTGAATAATTTAGCTTCGATGTTTGTTAGTTTTACATATATATGTATAATTGATGGTTTAAGGTTCAAGTTGTAGTACTACCGAAACACCGATACATAATATACGTAATATATAAATTCCCATACACGTGTCTGAAATTCAAAAATAACAAAACCTCGTCAATATCAATCACATCCTGATATCATTATACCAACCACATCAAATCCCTGCGCTCATCCGTGTATGTATACGTCACAATTTGTCAAGCACAGCAGCAACAACCGTTACCTCCAATACATCGCCTTCATTTTTTACCTTCCGCCTACTACCCTCGACTATACGATGAATTCGCACACGGAACTACAGTCTTTACATACCCTTACCATATTAATGACCCTCCAACGAATAGACAATGGAATGTCGTTGTCATTCCGTTATGTTAGCTGCACTGCTCCACTATCGCGCGACGTTCTGCAACAAAAATGACCGCAATGACTCGCGTTCGATCGCCGTCGCCGTTGTTGTATGTGTATACGTGTATATATAGTATGAGCTGGCAACGGGGCAGCAATATTATTATCCAGTCGTGATCCAACGACGCATTTAAATTGCCCTTTGGTCCATGTGTGTATATATATGTATATGTGTAGTATGGGTATAATGTTGGCGCGGTATCGACCGAATGGTTATGTACGTTTTACGAGGGAGTAATGAAGGTGTGCGCCGTGTATTGTTTTACGGTTAATGTAGATTGGTACCAAGAGTTGTTTGAATTCCGCGGGTTTGTATGCTGATTTTAGTAGTATGGGCTATACGTGTATGTAGGCATGATGCTTGAGTCACGTAATTAAGAGTCAGAAAATAGATGTCCTTTGTACGTGGGTTCTGTTATATTATAGACACTGCATCATTGCTTGATTATTTTATGGAAATTTTACAAATAAAACTTTGTGCATAGTTTTGTTCATTACTGTATAAATTCTTTTTTCAGTTTATTACTAATCTTGATTTTTTTGTAATTATGTGTCATCATTAAATAAAAGGGAATCGTCATTATTTTATCTGTTAAAAGGCGGTTTAAAGTTTATAAAAAAAAACATAAAATACTTTATCCAACCAATTTTCAAGTCGCACGAAAAAAAATTTCAAAAAATACTCAACAATAAATACTTTGCCAAACTTTTTATCCTCCCAATAAAAATTTCGTTGCACAAACAACCAGTACAACCAGACTCACCGATTCCCAACATTTTCTACTGTCATCTCCATCCTCTCTCACCCAAAGCACACTCTCGACAAATCCCCCTCCTCCCTTCCTCTTACAGAAACTGCACCGCTATGCGCGCAAACCACGACACGTCCTATCGGCTCGTCCGAATCGAGACGTCGTGAAAATTCATTCGGCTAATAACGACAATGGCCTTTCTCTCTCTCTCTCTCTCTTTCTTTCTCTCTTCGATTTCTCAGTGCGAGCGCACGCGAGTCGCCCGTTATTACGTGCGGTCGCTCCGTTATAATGCACCGCTTGGAATCGAATGTGTGTGTGTGTGTGTGTGTGTGTGTGTGTGTGTGTGTGTGTGTATATATATATATATAAACAGGCATAAAGACAATGAAGCAAAGCTGCGGCGGTTCGAATCATCGTGTACTAGAAGAGAGAGGGAGATTTTGTTTCATTTATAAGCATTATAATTAAGTCGCGGTCTAGTTGTCACGTGCGTGAGTGAGCGTATTGCGATGGAGTGGGTTGTGAATGGGTTCGCCCATGTTTTTGCGGTTGCCGCCGGCGTGTCGTGCGAATGAAGCGCGTTCTTGTGCGGATTTTTCTGGAGCGAGGTGCGGATGTGCGGATAAAAACATGGCCTTCGGATTTAATTATAGCAGTGTCCGTATTACTTCTTTTTTTTTTGTTTAACGTATTTTAATAGTAATATAGTCATAGGAATTGGCCGCGAGAGGATAATAACAGTTGTATCAGTCTCTACAGAAAAATTGAGAAAAATCTATAGGTGTCGGAAGGCAATAGCAACAATTTAATAGTACATGTTTCCTATCTTACGAATGTTTAAAAGAATTTATTTCTATATACACAGCAACTTCAATTTCCTTTCATATCCCTGCAGCATTACAAACATTCTCCTGTCTCAAAAACAACACCAAAACTAACTATACCTTTTGTGTTGACCTATACTCCGTCATACTTTTCCACTTGCAGCTCCCTCGAGAGCTACGTAGCGCAAGCACATAGCATCTCTTCTCTCCGTTAATCCAACGCTCGCTTGGGATTGGTCGAGTATCTTAATCCAATCCAGCGCAACCGCGAAGAAGAAAATTACATACACACATACATATACACACCTGATGGGGAGAGATGCGCACGCGTCAAGAGACAAAGGCGCGAAACCGCGCTTCGTAATGGATTCGCGGCCGCCGCTAATTACGGACCACGTTGCTATTATGAACACTTTCAATCTCACCAAGAGACGAAGGAGGAAACGTGCACGGCGGACTGGACGCGTTACCGCGTAAACTAGTTTTCGCGCTTTCCTTCGCGTCTCTGAATTAACGCCATATTTTCACTGCGTGAATTATGCAATGTAACACTTTCGTCGGGGCACGTGCGGTTGCCGCCGCGTTGGAATGTGCAAGTTATATATATGTATATAGGGACGTGGTGGTGCGGCTCGGAGTGTATGTCTGCATGGATATATATATATAGGGTGATAGGGTTGCGTGACGCAATGTTGGTAAATTAGACGATGATATTTTTCTTTTATAATTTGATATAGTTTACGTGTGTAAATGTAAGGTGCACTTTTTACTCGATATATATACCAATGCAACTGTGTAGGATAGGATAATTTAATGGTTCGTTTACAGATGAGAAACGTAAATAATTGAGTGTACGGTGACATTAACTGCGTTGTTGTCATTATTAATGTCTCCAAGGCTAAGAAAAGAAAAGTCACGGCGATATCAATCCTACATCCATGCACAACAAAAGTTTCTAGTCGTCGCATTAACTTATAAATACAGACTCCTCATAGCTTATGATGAAAATTCATTGCTGTATCAATAACTTTCGAAAGTTCCCATAAAAGTCCTATAATCGTCTATACACACCCCACCGCCACTGCACACTTCACTCGCGCGTCCGATAATTAAAAGCATCCCTCATCCCGTCATAAATCTCAATAATAGACGACGTCGGGTATATAATACGTATATATATACACGCACAAAGCCACTACATATCCCGTAGCTGCAATTGAAAACTATGGACGCTACTACTACTACACTATCGCGCGTAATCCAATGGAACAACAAATTTATCCAGACAGAGCAGCAGCAGCATACTTGACAATATGGCGAATTAGGGTGCGGGGTGGGCGCGTGTTTCGCACAATGCATCGACGACGAGGCCGCACTTTTCTCTCACACTATATCACTATATATATCCTTTCTTCCTTTCTTTCTTTTTCGTATTTTTTTTTCCTGGTGGACGAGCCCCGAGGGGCGTAATTTATGCATTGCACGCGTGCGCGTATTCAAATTAGGGGATTCGATCGTGGCGCTCAGGCTGCTAAATATTTTGAAACCGATATATACATGCCGGACGCGCGTGGACTTTTTGAACTGCGCTCAGGCGTGTGTGTAGTATTAAGCCTTTCGGGGGTGGGCGCATATATATATAGGGATTAACGCGGGGGGACAGTTTTTGCATGGCTGTAATGGGATGGCTAATGAGATAAAAGTTTGGAGAGGGCGCGGCAAGGCGACTTATTGTTTCGGTATACGTCTGTGTAACAAGTTGAGAAATTTTTCGGTCGTTTGGGTTAGTTGCAAGTAAGGAGGGAATTTATGCAGATTTATGCAGCTGTACGCGGGGTTGTGTTGATGTAATTATAAGCGACTGGTCCTTAAATGTTCTCATATTGTTAAAATCTTTTATAATGGTAAAATAGTTACGAAAAGTATTATAACGATATGGTAAACGATGATATCATGAGTGACTCGCACTTTTATCATTAAAATTGGATAGATTCAAAATCTAGTAAAAACTATTCATTTCCTCAAATTAAATGTATTACATATACTTGTTTTCCTAACAAGTTTTTATATTCCACAGGATTTTTTTTATTTTTCTACCAACGCTTAGAACCATATTTACGACAAACAATCCAACCCTCGAAAATCAATTCTTGTATAAAACACAAAGACCACCCGCACTTAACTCCAAACTGCGCAACATATATATAGCCTCTACTCACATATCGCAACTTTCACCCGAAAAAATTTTCGAACCCCGTGTCGTCATCGCACATGTTCCCCTTCTCTTTATCCCCCTCTTCCTCGTTCTCCTCTATATATCCAACCTCTTTCCCCCTTGAAGCTCTTCACACGTGTGCGTCGGCACATACACTCATACGAGGCAAACACTGCACGTGGACAGGCCGCGTGCCGTGGCACGTGACCCGCGCTTGTGCTTACGCGCGCGCCCCAATAAAGGGTTTTCAAGCGTCCCGCGTTGAACAATATTTTTCTTCCATCCGGAGTTATGGACAGTTAGCGCTCGTCGACGACGACGACAAGGACACCCTCGCCACAAATTGCCGTCGCTGCGTAGTAGTTTTGATGGAGGGGAGGTGCGGAGAGAATGAGAGAGTTTTTCTCAGCTTTGTTTCCGCGATCAGGCGAGTAGAGGGGGAGGTGGTGAATTGGCCCTGCAGATTTTGAAAAATGACTTGGAAGTTTTACACTTGGTGCACGAGCGTGGGGAGTGTGCAAGGGGAGTGCGTTATTATTTTGTCGTCGTTGCGAATCGAAAAGTTGAAAATTAGATTAATTTTCTTGTTCTTTGTCAGGGGGAAAGGTGCAGTATATATCGCTTGCTATCAATTTATTTTAGGACAAATTTTCAGGGAAATTAAATTATACATAATATCGGAGTTTTTTTTTGGAACAGAAATTTTATCAGTGGATCATGGGAAAAAAGTTGGAAGATATTTCTTTTGATAAATAATGTATCATTCATCTTTACATTATATCTATTGCAAATCCTCAGTTAATAACTAACCCCATAGTATCTTATAGAAGATAGTTAAACTACAGAAATAAAATTCCCTCGCTAGAATTATAAAAGAGAAAAAAAGTAAATCACCAACGAACGATTTTCTCTCAACCGAACCTCCAGTTCAAACTATACTACAGCACCTCAACGTTAAAAAAAAGACAACAACAACACCGCACTTCAAGTATCAAAAAAGCGTCGGCAAAAAGACGGAAGAGACGGTTACGGGGCACATTACGTGCCGAGAAACTGGTTCCTCACACAGACCGGAGAGGCGCGCATCACGCACTCGGGAAGTCGAGGCATATGTTCGCGCGCAAGATGATGGATCGCCTCGCCGCGGTGTGCACACGAAAAGCGTTCGCTGCTACCGCAACTGCTCTGGAAGAAATTTTCTACCGGCGCCGCCATTGTGCACGTTGGTTTTCGTTGAGCAAGATGTGCGCGATGCAAGTGAGAAGGATTCATTCAAGAGTTGTTGCGAGCAAGAGCGAGCAAACTAGTCGAATGGAGATTCGAAGAGGGGAGATAAGGAGATGGAGAAAATAGGTTGATCTGAAGTGCGGATTGCTTTTTTTCTTTATTTTTCTTGTTCTGTTTAGTACGCAAAATAGGTATTGAATAAGTTCGCTGTTTGAATGGGTATTGGGAACTGGATTTAGATTGATGTATAAGATAGTGTATATATATGCGGCTAAACGCGCATGGATTGCAAATGAAAGCAATGTAACAATACGGGGCTCTCGTAATGTCTATGCGTTCATAAAATATTTTTACGTCTGTTCGTAATTTTGTTTTCTTTCATTAATCTATGATATTTTTTCATTTATACATTAAGCATCGATATAAATTTCATACAAGACATAATCTATAGCTTTTGCATATATAAAGAAGATAATGTATACCACACGGCCCCAGTAAATATTATAACCCATTATTGAATCGACCCATCCGTACATCGTTTAATAAAACAACCCCGGCTTTTAACTGTACGGCAAACAAGTGCTAATTCACCAAGCAAACAGCTCTTGATTTCGCGTGGGACATATATATATATATACACATAGACGTACACAAAGAAAAGCGCAAGGCAGTGGAAAGGAGAACGCGCTGACGTCGTCGTCGTCGTCGTTGTCGCACGTGCCGTGCGCGTGTGTGCGCTGCTATACTACAGGGTTGTACTGTAACGGCGCACATTTCACCGCCTCTTGCGATAGTTCAACAGTGGAAATGCAAGTTATATACTGTGCTTTTGTCGAACAAGTCGCCGTATAAAGACATGTATTTGCCGATGAATCGTAGTGCCATTAGGGTTTCTTTTGTCCTGGTGTCATGTGTTTGTTTAGAATGATGTAATGTTATGGCAATTATATTTTCTATAAAGTAATTTTTTTAATACAATGGGAAAGGTTAATTTGGTTAATTACAAAGTACTTATGTTTTTTTCTAAATAATAACAATGTACATTCACTGTACTGACATAATAATACTTATAAAAAATAGCCATCTGAATTTACGACGGTCAATAATCATTCCAATGACCATTGGAAACCGCCCTAGAGCGCATTAGCCTATAGGAGAGGTCTAGAATAAATTAAGCTATTAACCGCAGCTCAAATGAACCGAAACGCAGGAGCGGTTTGTCGTCGTCGTGGCGTGCGTCCCATCGCCTTCGCGCTCTCGCGCGCTTTTTCAAACGCCTGCACTTCCAGGTGTAATTCAATTTCCGGAAGGACTGACTTTGTGTCAGTTCAAAGGCACTAAGACGACGACGACGACGGCGGGCGCATCGAGCGTAAAAAAACTGTATACTTACGCCTCGCTTCGACGCTCATTCCCAGCAGTAAATAAACTGATGATCCCCTCGGTACCTTTGTGTTATGTCCCTGGAGAGAAGATTTTCGCGGCGCGCAAACGCGCGGTAATGATACGATCGGCGGCGCGCGATCGTCGCCGTCCACTTTACACGCGTTCCGGGAAGGATACCTTGCGGCAGCGACGACGTTGTTGTCTCTGAGATGCGTTAAGAGTTCGGTATATAAAAGAAGGAAGACAAAACATTATAGTAAGAAGGGAGGAATGTTGGGTGGGATGGATGAGGACGCGAAACGATTGCGTTGGTGTTTTACGGTGGTTTACGCGGTTGATGGGCACGCGCGCGAGAGTAGATTGACAGGTTCGGGACTGCGGGAAAAAGGTTTTTGATAGATCGAGGTGGGAAGAGGAAAATGGGGCGTGGAATTGACGACCGTGGAGAGATAGAGAAAGAGAGAGAGAAATTTATAGGGCTGGTAACGAGTTGTTTGGTGTTTTATGCACACAAGTATATAAACATTTTATTTTACGGTTACGATTGATTATTAAATGGCACTATTGGGCGATATATAATAGATAAAATTGTACTTTTGATTGTTCTTGACATAATCGGTTAAGTAACAAGGTTCATTACTTTTTGTAACGGACGAAAAAGAAAATAAGCCCACGCGAAAAGAGAAGAAAAGCAACACGTTTCAAAAACCAAAGCCATTAAGGTCCCCCCCCCTTCGTCTTCCGAAGCCAAAATTCATCTCGAAAACGATGGCCCAGATAACGGGGCAGGCAACTTCAAAACCCCTAATGGCCAAAAATCAATCACTCCTATCAAAAAGGGACCCCCTCTCTCTCTCTCTCAGCCGCTTCGATGGCAAAAAGAAAGTTCTCCCTCTCCCCGAAAATTCAATTTAAACGTCCGCGCTGATCTACGGCCTACACGCCGAGTCATTTCGTTATCTCCGAGGCCAGGAAGGCTTCTCTTCGCGGTCCATCTTTACCTGTAACGTGCATGACAAGGCGCGCCCTGTCATAATACGCGAATCCTCTCTCTCTCTCTCTCTCTCTCTCTCTCTCTCTCTCTCTCTCTCTCTCTCTCTCTCTCTCTCTCTCTCTCT
>JAYJLV010053652.1:0-48412 GCA_036873485.1 Torymus texanus
TCTCTCTCTCTCTCTCTCTCTCTCTCTCTCTCTCTCTCTCTCTCTCTCTCTCTCTCTCTCTCTCTTTCTCTTTCTTGTACAAAGACAAGGTCGTGCTCTACCTTCTTCTCTTCTTCCCACCGCGATTCGTTTCACTACCGTGAGGACCATAATATTACCTGAATTTTCCCATCGCAACTCGTTCACTTTTCATCAGAGTGAACGATTTCATAAGCTTTTTACGAGTGTATGCGCATGCAGCAGCCGTTAAAAATTCCACTCGACTCGCTCGCTCGCTCACTCACTCGCTGTGCCATTAATTAGCAGCCCGTAAAGAGTCGCGTGTATTGGTAAACATAAGGCCTGAGTTTAAAAACAAAGAGAAAGCTGAAGAATAAAGGGAGATAAAAAAAGAGTGCGCCGTGAGTGTGTATACGTACCTGCGTGTATGTGTTGCTCGTATACGCGAGTCCTTATCCGAGCGAAGAAGGAAGAAGAAAAAGGGCAAAGAGGAGGAGCGAGTCTGCTCTCCCCCTTTGCTTCCCCCTTCTCCTCCCACCCCGTCTCCCCCTCGTCCCTTCCTCCCTCCCTCTCTCTCTCTCTCTCTCTTTCTTTCTCTGTGTCTCGGCAAGAGGTCTTTATTCGATTGCGAAGGCGAATCACGTCCGCGACAGGGAAAGAGACACCGTCCCGTAACAAATATGTAACTCCCTTGATCGGTGCAAGCGCGCGCTTACGGACAGACGCGCGGGACACACACACAAGTCCTTCCCTCTTCCCTCTTCTCTCTCTCTCTCTCCTTCTCTCCTACGTCTCTGTCTGTCCTGGCTGTTCTCTAGAATGTAAAAACAGCCAGCGAGCCCTTTTCTCGTTGACAGTGAAAACGCAAGTTTTGCCGGTTCTCCTTCCCACACGCTTATATAAATGTATACCACATAATATATATCTATTTATTCTTGATAACAACTGTATACGTAAAAGAATACGTAATATATTTTTCGATATACATTCGTGTTCGACTACGTCTTCATTGAATTTTCGTGAGTGGCCTTCTCGAGGCACCACATGACTCGCTATACCGCTTCTTCTTCTCTTCCTCCTCCTCTTCTTCTTCTCCTTTCAATCTGCTTTTTCGTCCCGGAGATGTTCATTTAGTTGTGAACGCGCTCATCGACTATAAGAGAGAAGGGGGGGACACGACGACGCATCCAATTGGCCTTTTTTGCGCGCCCGGCCAGTTAGCGACGAACCGTCGTCGTGAAATTTCATTGTGTCGATTGACCAACCATCCACTTTCTAATAGCAGTCGTATGTATATATATATATATAGTCGAAGCCATCCATGTGTGCCTTTCGACAAATCTAACATCACAATCATATCGTATAACCCAATCCCGCAGCGGTTCTTCAAAAAATATATGCATAGTATTATTTCCGCGTGATTATGTTGAACATGAGATTTTGTTGTAAAAACGCGCGAGAACTACTATATGTATCTTTATGTTAAAGCTGAGAAAAATAAGCATAAGCTCGGTCTTTGAATACGGGCAAAATAAATTGGACGTCATTAATGGAGCTCTCCAAACAATGGCAGGAGAAATGAGGAAAAATGTCTCGTTTATTTAGATCCGTACAGGGAGGGTATATACTTGGAGGCAAGCAAAGTGAGGCATTAAAAAAGCCCAAGAGAATAGCCAGTCGAGCGACACACACACATACATACACTACTGCATTAACTTTCTCACGGCTCATGAGTGCGGTAAAATATAATTCAAGACTCTCGCGCATATTCGTAGAGTTTTGCGCACGCGCATATACACACACGTGCATTTGGCTTTTTTTCCCTTCTACGTCGCGGACTTGCGCGCACACGCGGGAAAAACAAAAGTCATATTCTCATGCAGCGAGTCGAATCGCACTCGGCGCGCGGGCCTTTTTTTGGACCTCTCTCACTCTTGTTCATGTCCGTGGACCGCGAGAGAGCGCGAACCCAGCAAGAGAGAGAGAGAGAGAGAGAGAGAGAGAAAGGTAAAAAAAGAGAGATGCACGAAGGAGAGTAGAAAACTGGTCGGGGCTAACAAAGAGATGTCTGGCCGTATATACACTGGTCCGAGGAGGAAGAGAAGAGAGAAAGAGAGAGAGAGAAAGAGAGAAAGCTGACCGCGTCGCCATCGCTCTCGTGACCGTGTTCGCCGCCTTCCTTTCCGATTTTATTCGCGCGCGGACGCGATAACGCCCGTCGTCCCGATACGTATATATACGTGCGACTTGCAACTCCAGCTCTAAACAACGAAATTTACCTATATACACTTCCCCTTTCCATTAGTTTCACAGGCTGTCACCTCTCGCACCTCTCTTTTTATCTTACATAATAACTTCTTCATTTATCACCGCGACTGGCTATCGACAATCAGCCAGTACACATATACATACAAGGTGCGTGCAAACGAGCTGAGAAGAAAGCAACAGCAGCAGCAGTAGCACTTAACTATACACACATATATTTGATCGTATAATATTATTATTCTCGTCTATATACAAGATTCAATCAAATCCCTCTCTCGTATATACAATACTGATTGTTGTATTGGAAAATGAAAACGATATATCGGGTATATATAAGGTACGCGTATGCGAGAATATAAGAGAGTACAGGCAAATAGCCACGTTTGGCAGTTCCGGTCCTTGTACGCATATATGCAGAGAGGATTGAGTAAAGGGGGAAATAGCGAAGGATTGCTGCTACGGCGCGTGGCGAAAAAGGGTCTCTCTCTCTCTCTCTCTCTCTCTCTCTCTCTCGCGGGTGCGAGGTTCCGCTTTAAAAAAGCAATTCTAACCGCGAGAGTTTCTATGTGTGTATAACACACGAGCGTGCCTGCCAGTATATGCCAGCATGTGTGTATATGTATATATATATATATGTATTCTCGAGACGCAATTCGCGATTCGCAATTCCATTCTTCTTTTTTTTCTCTCTTTCTCTCACTCTGTCGCTCTCGCTACGAAGGGCGAGTCGAAAGGCCGGCACAAGCAAAATAAAGAAGGAAGAAATGTACCGTGGTGTGGTGTACTACTACCGCGTACTATATACATATACATACCGCCCGTCCAGCGATATCAATTGTTCACCAGTCGTTTTTATTATCACGTACGTATATATACTCGGTTTATTTAACGCGTATACACGAACGAACAAGCACGCACACGCGCGTCATTTCCTAAACAAATAATTATATTGTCACGTGACAAATACCACAGGGGGGCGCGGACCAGGACAAGCGTTCTCCAAATGGACGAATTCGTGCTCGGCCATGCGCGAAACGATGAAAATGAGTGCGCGAGCGCGATAAAACATAAAGCCGCAAAGAGAGAGAGAAAGAGGCCCCGACGACTTTTAGCTTTGTTGCGCCTCGGCAACTTTATTTACCCTTTCAATTGCCTCTGCGGCTTTTGTACCGCCGCACACGCATATACATACACGTGCGGCGTCTCGTAAGAGAGAGGAAAGCCACGCGGCGGGACTTATCCTAAATGGAGAGCGCGACCTGTCAAATTCGATCGGCGCTCATGCATCGCCGAACCCTTTCTTCTAGAGACTCGTGTATTATTATACATATATCCTTGCATACATACGGTTGACGTTGTCAAGTTATATGTATATATATATATATATATATATAGTTTCGCGCGGTATAGTTTTCGCCTATAATATACATCAATGTGTGGTACACACGCGCATTTAGACAATGAAGAGCCAGAAGCGTATGCGCGCGTGATCTTGCGCAGCTATTATAGTCTTGGTGGGTTTTCTCGTATATATATATACCTATATACGTGTGTGTCCCTCCCTCCAGCTATTCATGCATTTGCATACAATATCACACGCGGAGCGAAACTGTCGACGATATACCTCGTTGTTGTTTTTTTTTTATTATTATTATATTTTTCAAAACGCGGTCCCTATATAAGATTCTTTTTCTTGCTCCACATGTACGTATAGATTATTACGTGGGACACTATATGCGTGTATACATACGTACTTGTCGAATAGAGTCATCACACGGTGTGTATACAGCAATGATTCCGAATTGTGTACACATAGGGTTGAGAAAAAGTTCTATGCAAAAGCTTGTTGTATATATACCTTATACACATTGGCCTGGAGCTGCTCCAGCTGCGTATACGTACACATCAGCTGGGAAAGCCAAGCGAAGCTCTTCTGCGCGCGGGGCAACGAAGCAGCGTGCAATCATCGAGATTCTAGTTTAGTAAAGATAATAGCGGGTTGTCGGCAGGACTACACGGAGGCCCACTTGCCGCGGGCCCATTCTCGTGTGTATAGTATGCCAGACCCTGCGCGACTCTGTGTATATATACATATATATATAGCCCTCAACATAACCGGCCGTAGCAGCAACAGCAGCAAAACTTCGCCGTGTCTTTTTCACCTTTCCCCTGGTCCCGACGCTTCTCGTCCGCATTTCTTGCCGCACGGAAGTAACCATTCGGTCAGGATCGAATCCGTGTGTGTGTGTGTGTGTATCTGTTGCGGCCTCGCCTGAATTGAGACATTTCGCCGAGTAATTTAATTTCTTTATTCTCCTTCGGCCCCACCACTTCGTCCGAAAATACCTTGGACCGCCGTTGCCGACACAGCCGTCGTTGCTGCTTCTCTTCTCACATTTCTCACGAAATCTCCTCGGATGACAGTGCAAAAGCCAGAAGGTGTATACACGGGAGATAGAGGTGTATTTTTTAGTCGTCCTCTCTCTCTCTCTTGGCGTCGCCGCCGCGTCATCGGGTCTCTCTCTTTCTCGGTGCTGCTGCTGCTGCGCGCGCTTAGCGTCATTATCGGACAACGAACGCAATGAAACGAGGGAACTGGTTCTCTCTCTCTTTCGCTCAGCGTACTCTCTTATACACATATATATGTGTGTATATACATATCGTCCCTTGATCGCCATGCGCATGCACACATACACACACTCCGCGAGAGTTTGTTCAATCTCTGATGCGTGCACTCATTCGTGCCGGCGGCGACGTCGCCCTCTCACCTTGTTTCTCTCCCCCCCTTCGTGCGTATATACCTACCTATATGTATATAAACAATTTCTCTCTTTTTCCACTTTCACTCGAGTTAAACTCTTACGGACGCGAACAAGGCACCGATGATGAGAAAAATACGTATATATATATAAAGTGGCTTTTAGATTTGTTGCATCATTTTTCAGTCTTATACGACGTGGCTTTACACACACATATAACATCGGGCGTGCGAGAAAACCTCGTGCGTGGCTTTTTCTCTCTAAAAAGAACGAGGAGGAGGAAGAAAAAAAAAGAAGAAGAAGAAGGGAAACCAACATCATCTATTGAGTGATTTTTCCAACGAATCTGCGGCACGTCGTAAAAGAGCTACGGCAGTCAAATGGAGAGCAGGTTCGGTATAAACGCGTCTGCCCCAGTCTACGTTTGTTTCTGTATAGCCTCGGTCCATCTCCATGACAATGATAGAGATATTTTTCAGAGCTCCGCCTTACCGCCGCCTCGTGAATTTAAAGGTCGCGCGTGTTCTGTAGCCACGGCTAGAACTATGCTCACCGTCGCAGTCCCGAGAACTGCCGCCAACGCTCTCCCTTCCTTTTTTTCCTTTCTTCTTTCATCTTCTTCTTTTTTTCCTTTTTCCTTGAGGAAATATTCCAGGCCCTCTCGGTCGGGCTCTTCTTTTCAGTGCTACGATCTCTCTTCGAGACCTGCTGGCTTCTATATAACCATCGCGAGCCAACGAGTGAGAGAGAGAGAGAGAGAGACGAAACGGTGAGAATGGGAATTAGGAATTTCGAGCCCCCGTGGGCCTGTGGACCCGTAGGCACATGCTGTGTATAGCCTACAGGCCCTTCCTCTTTCCTCACGACACATATACACACACACATATACACGGCTCGGGCTAGAATGAGAAAAAACGTTCTCTCACATACACATACGTGTATACACACACATACACAAACTAACCGTTCATGCTTATATTCGAGCTCCGTTTCCTTTCCACGGAATCTGGCTGTACATACCTGAAAAAAAAGAAAACGAAGAGAAAGATCGATACGCTATCTTCGTATATTTTCCTTCCATCGTGTATTCGCGCACACACCCTGTATTATACCATGGAAATGATAACAATCGCACGTTCATCGTATATACTTATACGAAAAATTACGCTAAAACTCCGATAAGGTGCGGTTACGCATATACACACTATAAGGACTCACCTCGACAGTTTACTTCTCACATGTTTTAGCGCCGCTGCTGCTGCTGCTGCTACTGCTATTCGGTCTGTTTACGCTCATTGTGTGTATCAGTATATATACAAGCCCGTAGCGCTCGTGTGTACGTATGTATGTGCAGTGTATCCTCCTCTTGCTCAGCCGGCGCGTGAGGTGATTGATTCGTTCGAGCGCACGTGCGTATCGAAGACTCTTGCTTGCTTGCTTGCTTACTTGCTTGCACACACAGTCTCTCGCTATTTCTCTCTCTTTCTCTCTTTCTCTTTCTCTCTCTCCCGTTCAGTGGCCGGTTTCTCACGTCCGGCCAATCACCGCGCCGATTGGAGAGCAATTGCGCAGGTGGTTTCGCGCACTAACCACTTTATCGGCAACCGGAGAGATCTCTCTCTCTCTCTCTCTCTCTCTTTTATACAAACGAAGGAGCTATATCGATTACTCTAACCGCGTGCACGTTTATATGTGTTCTTCTCACCACACCGCAGCGCCACTTGCATATCACTCTATAACCACTCAATTATCGTATATATATATAGTGTCTCTGCGAGCCGGCGAATCGTGTACGTAAATAATAGAGAGTATGAAAATCACATCGGACTAGGAGAGCGCGAAACGAGAGTGTTGACTTGAGCCGCGTCGGAAGAGAACTGAGGCGGTAGGACCACCCAGCCGGCCGCGAGAGCCTGCCACTAAGGAACAGAGTCGTCGAGGGACTATAGAGAAGAGAGAGAGAAAGAGAGAGCAAGAGAGTGAGCGAGAACGAGAAGGAGAGAGAAGGACTCCCACTACTCCTGCCGCGTTGCGCTCAACGAAGAGAAGCAGAGGAGCGCGAGAGAGCAGCAGCAGCAGCGCAGCCATAAGCACATATATACACACACACACCGAGAACTCGCGTGCAGTATCATATATACTGTGCAGTGAAACAGGGAACTGTGTGAGTGCATCGTATACACACACACACACGTGTATATTACACGAGCGCAGAGCGAGCAGCCAGGCACAATCCTGCTGGCTGGACTCTAGCAGGTGCCTTCTCTCTCGCTCGCTCTCTCTCTCTCTCAATGTCTTACTCTTCTCTCGTCGAGGAGGCACACGCGCGCGTGCACACACATACACGCGGCTTTGGCAACGGCGCTCCTCTCCTCTCTCTCTCTCTCTCTCTCTTCTGCACGCATGCACTCCTCAAAGAGGAGAGAGAGAGAGCCCGCGATGTTCGAATTTTTTTCGAGCATTCCGCCGGACTGTTTCTTGCCTTGGGCCAAACATCTCTTTGTGCGGCTGTCCGATCTTCGCGTGCGCGCACCTCTCAGCTGCCCAGGATATATATATATACGTATATGGGGTGTATTGAGAGATAAGTTTGCGCATCGATTGCTCCTTTTAAATCTGGCGCATCTCTCGTTCGGACCACCGTTATAGATACACGTGAACCTATTATTCCTGTATAAGCTCCGATGAAGGGAGAGTATATAGTATAGTAGTAGTAAACAAGACGAAACCGGAGCAAGGTATAATAATAAAAAAAAAAGAAGGAGCATGTATAATGCGGAGTGGTGGAAGGAAATGAATAGATGAGGCGATTTGCGCGGGAGAGTTCGGAGTAGGGAGAGAGAGAGAATATTTAAAAGAGTGTCGTGCGCGCTTAAGTAGTCCCGATGTTTGTCGTGATCGCATACATATACATATATAAAGGCCTGGCCGAGAGAGTCAGGCTATAGCAGGCAGGGAGAGTTGCCGATTGATATCGAGGGAGAGCCAGGGCGACACACGCTTCGACGAAATGTCTAACGAGGAGCGTGTTAAGGCCCCCGGCGGACACCGGCGCTATTATGCTGTTTGTTCGTGCGCCCGTTCTTGCTGAGAGCTCTCGCATGTGAGACACACACACAAAGATACATACATGTCCGTGGGAGAGCCCCAGAAGCGGCACTTACACGTTTATATACATACATATATATATATATATATATATATATATTCTTTCGCCCGTCATTTTCGTCTATCTCTCGGACGTATTTTTTTCATTCTCCCCTCATCGCAAACTTTAACAACCGCACAGTGATTATTGTAATATATTTGTAAACGCACACGTTGCTGCTGCTGCTGTTACTGAGCCATATAGTGATTAGCGTAGGAATGCTGGCAATTGTTCGCATTGTGTAAAAGAGAGAAATTTGAGGCAGGCAGCAGCAGCTCATCGCGCATGAAAGCCCCAACGATCGTGATGCCGAAAGTCCGCAGCCGATAATACATATCCCATAGCAGTGCGCAGCGCACAGGGCGATCGTGAGGCACGAGCATCTTGGAGATTACTATTAGCGTGTGTATGTGTGTGTGTGTATGTAGCGGACACGCGCACGCGCGCTTCTTGGGCAAAAGCGAGGGGCAAGATGAATTGAGATAGAGGCGCGCGCGCGCGTCAGGGAGAAGAAAGGAGAGAAGGGGAGAGATGAGAGAGAGAGAGAAAGAGGGAGGGAGTAGATTGAGCTGGATGGAAAATGAAGAGTGGAGAGAGAGAGAGAGAGAGCGGAGGAACGGGGGATAAAGAAGGCGAGTGAGAGATTTGAGAGTAAAAGAGGCAGATAGGCGGGTATATACCCAAGCCTACCCCGCGACCGCGGCGTACCCCCGGCCAGAGAGGATAATTGAGTTATTACTGCAATTGTAGACCACCTTGGAGGGCTCGCCTCTCTCCCAACTCGACCCCACTATATTCTCTCTTTCTCTCTCTCTCTCTCTCTCATCGCTTTATACCATACCTCCGCGGCTCTGCGAAATCCCAGCCTCGCGTATAGCTTTTACCCGCCCCCCTCCTCCGATTAAACTTTATACACAAATTTCCCTCCGCTTTTCACGATCTCTTTATATGTTTAAGGAAACCATCAGCGTTTTGTTTACACACAATCGCGTGTCCGTTATGTATATAGTCAAAGAGGAGAGTAACGATGAGCTGCGTGATGCGGCTAATTACGAGCTGTGCTCGCAAGCGAGTGAAGAACGAGAAGAGAGAGAGAGACGTAAGGAGGCGGTAATAGAGCCGTTATGATTTGATTGGGCGGCGAGCGAGTCGGGATGCTCCGATTTGAAGGTCGCGCACACGCCAGTAGTAGTAGTAGGAGTAGTAGTAGTAGTGTGGGTCCAGCGAACGCGGCAGGAACGAGTCGCCCAAGGACAGTCGAGGATGAGAAAGAGTGAGAGAGAGATCCGGATCGCCTCGTTCTCTCTCTCTCTCTTTCACAGCTTTTCGATGCGGGCTATACTCTTCGGCCCAGGGATTCCCGGAATCAGGCAGGAGCAGCAGCCAAAGTACACTTGGCTCTCTTAATTTCCTTCCCTCACCGCTCGCTCGCACGCTGGCTTGGCTCTCTCTCTCGCGAATTAAGTCGTTATTTCGCCAGGTGGCACGCTCCTTTCGTCCGCCTCGCGCGAGGAGCATCGCTCGAGCTCGTCGACCTCCGTGAAATTTCGCATGAAAGTACAGAGTGAGTGTGTGTGTATTATAGGTATATACATACACGAGAAGGAGTAGTCGATATACAGTACTCGCGCGCGTCCTCGACGCGGCACAGCACGATACAATCGTCGTCGTTAATTCGAGAGCTTTATATACACGCGCGTGCGGTGCGACATGAAGGTTTCCGCGAGTATAGTGGCCCATGCCCGCCAGCCGCGAGCGAATTCGCTTGGCGAGAAGATGTGGAGAGAGGGTGGGAGGGAGGTATAGCAGCGAGGAAACGAGTTCTGCGAAGATGCTCGCTCGCTCGCTCTCTGCGTCTGTATAGGCTCCATTCGCTTGCGCTCTCGCCTCGATATATGCATAAAAGCCTCGTGTATGTGTCCGGCTACGTGTGTAGAAAGAGAAAAGGAAGGAAGGAGCGGCCCTATGTCGAGCAGGCTAAAAGAGAGAGAGAGAGAGGGAAGGAGCTAGTAAGTTACACCTCACGCGCTTGCGCTGCTCTTATCCGTAAAGATCGGCTTGGGGCGCGCGCAAGAGAGAGAGAGAGAGAGCGCAAGGTACTCGAATGCCCAGCTCTTTCGAATAACTTTACTACCGGTTTCTCTCTCGGCTTCTCCCACCCTCGCAGACACGTACATATATATATATACACACACACGCGCGCGCGCAGCACGCCAGCTTCATCTAAACTTTCAGATAGCCCACCTCCCACGCTCTCGTGTGCTCACTCGCTCGCTCGCTCCCTCACACCCTCGCGCGCGACGATACTCGATCTCTCTTTCTCTCTCCGCAGCAGCAGCAGCAGCAGCAGCAGCTCCCTCGCACGGTACTCCACTCTCTGTGTGTATGTGGGCACCAATCTCCAATCTTTGCGCGCGCACTCGTTCCTTTTATTTCTTTTTATATTTCGCCAGTGATGTGCATTTCGCTCTGCTCTTGTAACCTCTAAGCGCCAAATACGATACATTAATCGAAATCCACGCGTGCTTAATCGCACACGGTTGGACGAAGAAGTAACAAAACTCTGAGAAATCGGGTGAAATGTATGCGGAATATTTATTATACACTGACCGGCGTCTCGACTTCTTATCTTGTGTATATCTCGATGAGAAAAGGAGGCTGCTTTTGGGGCATCGCACACACACATACACGTATAAGGCGCGTGTGTGCGTATAAAATGTGAAAGCAATGTTAGCGTGCACAAGCGGAAAGCTGCCGATTCTGGGAGGGCGAATGATGAATCTGTCGGCGAGCAGCTACGGACGATAATAAAGTCTCTCCCAGCGTTTATATATACAGATTGAGTTATTTTTTCGGAGGATCGAGAGCAAGAGCTCCGGTGGCATACATTGCGTGGACCGCAGTTACTTATATATGTATACGTGCGGGCACTGATTACAGGGAGGAAGTTCAGTTCGACATTGCAGAAGCTATACCTATATATACACTGCCAGAGCAATCGATCGAATGTAAAACGGTCTGGCCGCGCGTGAATATCCTTTGCGTATGCGGCCGACTTTGATTTTGCGAGCGCGTCTAATAACGCTATACGTAATTTTCCTTCTGCGCCGTTGCTTCTCTCGTTTTACTCGACTTTTTTACGATGGGGCTTTTTACGCCGGCCTCGAGGCTCTTTCTCTCAAGTGCAAGCAAGCAGCAACTATTTTCATGGACTACTCGCGCTGCGAATGCGGATGTCCTTTTCGGTAATCAAAGGCGCTTCTTTTTTTTCTCTAAAATGCCGTAATAACATCGCGAGATTACTCGGAGCGCAGTAGTATACAACTACGTTATATACTTTTTGTGTATCATAACTACGCAAGCGCTCGCATCGATAACTTTAAAGCGATTCATCTCTTTGTCGATTTTAGAGCTATTTTAACTGCTCCGCGCATGATGAGCAGCGCATCTCTCATTGTGCGAAATCTGAGAAACGATTGTAACGATGGAGATAAAAAAACGAGAAAGACAAAAAAAAGAATGAATTTCCAGTAAAGGAAGAAACGGGTAAATCCGCGTTTGCACAGAAGCCGTGACGAAATTATTATTATATAGCCACCACGGCAGGGGTTGTCGCTGACGTATAAACGCTGCGTGTCGGTAATGAGCGCGCGCGAGCTTCTCGTCTCTCGTTCTCCTCTCTCTCTCTCTCTCTCCCTCCGGTTGCCTTGCCTCATCACCGCTTAACGTCTTTAACTGTCGTGCAGACGCGCTGATTGCGAGAGAGAAAGAGAGAGAGAGAGAGAGAGAGAGAGAGAGCTGCCGAGCACAGTACACACGCGCTTCAATTCCGCCCTATATATACATGCGATGCTTGTTTTCCACGCCAAGTTCTCGTGCACTATTACCAAGCACACCGATATATGTTTATCTCTTTGCACGGAAAAATATCGATGGTCCAAAGAGATATGAGTGAGCTGTGGGTTAATATATATTACGATTAAAGTGCGTTATACTGACTATGTCTATGTGCATGACTCGGCTATTGGCGTGTGGGCTTTCGCGAAACATTGAACCGACGATAAGAAGCGAGGTACTGCAGTACATTATCGACTAGCTATTTTATACCGATGTCTCATTATTGTCGCTTTCGATTTCGCTCTTTCTATGTGGAGTTAATAGCCCGGTTATAGTACCGACTATCGTGCACCAAGGCGAGAAAGCTCCACACGATATGTAAGCCAATCGTTGTAGGTATATATAACACCGAATTTTTTTCCTATATATATTATACAAATATACGGAGAGAATGTGAGAAAATTAAGTTTTTGTAGCAGAGAAAACACACAGACGATCGCGCGAGCAATGATAATGAAGCTGCAAAGGGGTGCAGTAGTCGTCGCATCCAAAGCGCGAAGCTACGCGATAAATAAGAGTCGGGCGCAATGAGATTGAGCGAGTCGAGTGTAGTGCGCGTGCAGAAGAAATAGACGTCGTTCGACGACGCGGGCTTACTGGTCGTATAGGTATATACATATATATACAAGCTCGCTCGCGTTCTCCTCGTGGCCAATAAAGAACGATTGAAGGCTCGCCTCCTCTCGTCCTCCTTCGGGTCATTGGCCATCGGCGCTCAAGCTCGCGAGCCGACGCCGCCGCCGCCGCGCCGCGAGTGACATCGTCATCGCCGGACCGGTCGCTCTCCTCACACACACACACACACACACATATATATATATATATATATATACAGAGATATATAAGCGCGTGCAATCGGAGCAAATGGGTATATAGAGGAGGACCAAACAACACACATCTCGTACACACAAGCTTTCCGAGAACAATGGTCCCGAACGCGTACATATACTCTTTCTCTCCGACAGGCCGACAGACAGAGAGAGAGAGGGAGAGAGAGAGAGAGAGAGAGAGAGAGAGAGAGCGGACAGACGACGACGAGAGAACAGAGTCAGAGGCGCAAGAAACACTGTGGGATACCGAGCCACGCACGTGCCTCCCTCTCTCTTCGTATTCCTTTTCTTCCATTTTCAAAACTCGATAAAACGCCGTGTGGAACAAATAAAGTGAACTGAACATTAAGGGGCAAGAGGAGAAAGAGAGAGAGAGAGAGAGAGAGAGAGAGAGAGAGAGAGATAAAAAACTCGTTCGCGGCCAGCCGACTACTAGCGCGACAACCTCATTTGTGCGCGCGACGCGACGGCTTCCACACGCAGACAATCAGGACGGCAGAAGAAATAGACGCACGCGGTGGGAGAAGAGGAGAGAGGGATGAGAAGGATAAAAAAAGGGAGGAAGAAGCGCCGACGCGACGACTTGCGGGACCTAATGGAGAGAAAGCCCCCCACTCTGCTACTGCACGTTGGGAATTGCAGGATCAAATGAGCAAAGAGATGAGGGACCACTTATACTTGCGAAAAACAATTTTACACACGATTTTCGGAAGTTATTTTTATGTTGAAAACCGTATACGATAACCGTAGTGGAGTGGCTGCGTGTCGACGCGGGTCAGAAAATATGCGGCACGCACGTCAATTGGTCGCGAAAAAAATGTTGTACACTTTATTGAGTCGAAGGAGAAGAGTCGTCGAGGAGCGCGGGCCTCCGAATTTTTATAGCCAGAACCAAAAAAGAGAGCGAGAGAGAGAGAGAGAGAGGTATTAAAAGAGAAACAGGGCAATTCGTTAGATGATGCGATAAAAATGCGGGCTGTATAAAGTAAAAAGAGCACGAGAACGAGAGAAGTTCGGGGTGAAGTGAGGAGAGAGAGAGCAGAGACTTTTTTGTGTTGCCACGAGAGAGAGAGAGAGTGAGGAATGCCTGCAGGAACGGTGCACTGGCGAATCCCATCAGGTCTCCGCTAATCGGCTCTCTTTCTCTCTCTCTTGAACGACCAAGCGGCTTGCTGAAATTTTCTCTCGAATCAGCGCTGATTGCACTTGACGAGCGCCGCTCTTGGAGCTCCTCTCAAATTTCCTCGGCCGCGCGTCGCCCCGATTAATTCTACGCGCTCCGTTCTTGTCTCCACCTAATCTTCTCAAACAAAGTGATCACGGTCTATATAAGGAACTATATATACATATATATAATCTGTCGAAACAAGATGTGCCTGTTCAATTAACGAATTTATCATCATCTGCGGCCTCGTTTCGTCCGGCTAATGAAGCGAGCGAGAATAAAAAAACGACAACCACCGTTGACTTATAAGCTGCTATATACGACTGTATGTATACCTCACTAATGAATTAATCTGTGAGCCAAGCCGAACAGAGAGTTGTATACCATGGCTAATTATCGTGGAATAACTTATTTCCAAGCGATGACTCGAAAAAAAAAAAAAAATGCCAGAGATATATATTCCGATTCGGGACGGAAAATCGATCGTTCGCTCTCTCCGTATGGGTTCATTGTCAGTATATGGGCAGGCTTGTATAATCGTTGACGAAAGGAAAAATTGAGAGACCACTAGGGGCAATAATAAGCCGATCTTATGTAGCAATCAGGCGAGAAGAAGTCCGAGCCAGCCTCGAAGCAGAAGACGAAGAGGAGGAGAATGAAGAAGAAGAAAAAGGACAACGAGAGAGAGAGAGAGAGAGGGAGAGAGAAGAACCGATAGGAATCCCGATTAGGTCGAGCTCTCGCGCATGGCGACGCGCGACAATTGAGGCTCGATAATGGAGCAGCATCGGTGGTGGGGGTGTCGCTGTCGTCGGGAATGCGCAAATACGCGTGTTTTCGCGATCTCAAGCGCGCAAATCGGCATCTTATAGGTTATTGCTCGGGATCGCTTTTCAGGGCTACTGGCATATCAAGACATCGGGGGGAGAGAGTGAGAGAGAGAGAGAGAGAGAGAGAGAGGGGGAGTCGAAAAGAGCCGTGTGGCTGCAACATCGACTACAGCTCAATCATTCTTCTCCGCACGGCTCTCTTTCTCTCTCTCTCTCTCTTTCTCCACGTGACTCTCCCCCACTTCTTCTTCTTCTTCTTCATCTCCGTCCTTTCCACGCTCTGCGCCTGCGGTGTATAACTCTCCTCCGCGCATACACATACACATACGCATGCACACATACTCGAGAGCGAGCGAGTTTTATCTTCTCGTGATCTTTCTTCTCTCTCTTTCTCTCTCATGTGGCTTCATGCAGCGTGCCCTAATGACGTCCCCCCGAACTCTCCTCGGCGATATACACACGCTGCGTGTGCACGTCTCTAACGAGAGAGAGAGACCCTTTCTTTACCTTCCCAATGCTAATCCACCTCGTGCGCCTCGCCCTTTTTCTGCTTCTTTTTCCGCGTCAGCCTCTCACTTTCTCCTATACCTGTGCTATTACACACACCCTTTTCTCCTAATCCCAGGATTCTTTCTCTGTTCTTCGGACAATTAACGTTTATCACGGACCATATAGTTTTGCGTTGTATAGTGATGTTCGCGTGGCGGGGTAATAGTCAAATTTCACGTTTGGAGCATTAAAATTCTGAAGAGATAGAGAGGGAGAGAGAAAAAGAGGCATCTGCGAGAGTGAAAAAGAAGAAGCCGAGGGTAGAGGGAACAAGAGAGAGGGGAAGAAGAGAGAGAGAGAAAAGAAAAGAAAGAGCTTGACCGTGGCATGCTCGGCCCTCGGCCAATCCCCAAGCCAATCCCCGCGGGGCTCGGAAAGCAGCGTCGGAAACCGCTAAAAAGCTAATTAGATGTCATAATTATGGGCAGTGGCGCCCAACTCGGGCTGCTCTCTCTCTCTCTCTCTCTCTCTCTCTCTACCACCAATCGACGGCATGTCGTCTTTCACGCGCTCATTCCATCTCGCTCTCTCTCTCTCTCTTCTTGGCCCCTCTCTCTCTCTCTCTTCCTTATACCCTTCTTTTTCTCCTACTATACTAGCTCTTTCTTTATCTCCTCGACTCGGCGTGTGCGCTCTCTTCTTCTTGTTTCTCGCCTCTCGGCGTTCTCTGCAGCAGTAACAGCGCCGCGAAAATTAGTCGCTACCGCGCTCACGCAGCATCTTTTCTCTCCGCTGTGTGTATGTGTGTGTACGCGCGCGCGAGATTACCCGCCGCAGCCGCTACTTTCTGACATCTTACTTTTTACCTTACCCCTCCTCAAGCTCACCGTCCGGAGCGCACTGCAATGTGTGTGCACAACCGGATTCCAAGGATTTTCTTGCCCCAAGAATGCCAACGATCATTTGTTGGAATTATGTCTTTAAACAATGTACGCGCAGCGGTGCCACCGCACTGCTGATGCTTCTACTGCTTCTTACGAGACAATCTTTTGCGGAAACTTCTCTTACCCTCTCCACTCTCCCTCTCTCTCTCTCTCTTGCTCTCTCGCAAATGCTGTGGAATTTTCTAATGAGGCCGTGTAGAGAGAGAAAGAGAGAGCATTATTATACCACGCGCCGGGCTCAATTGAGCGGAGAGAAGAATGGGGCCGTAGGTCCTGCGCTCCCTCGTCGGTGCGCAACAGGTATAGGGCGCGACACCCTTGTATATATATATGAGAGAGCCACAGCCACCTGTTGAGTCTGTGCGTATATACTGTACCGCTAACCACCGGAAGTCCCTCGAATATAAAACCCCCCAGTGTCCTCGCCGTGCTACCCACCAAATATAACGCGCCGCTTGTGTATATAAATCAGAGGCGGGGGTGGGGGGGAAGTAGACATTACACCTAGCCGCTATACAACGAGGCACACTATTACAAGAAGCGAGCTATTTTACGCCTCGATTCTTATCCGCTCGTTTACAACCCTGCCGACGCCGCCTACCTGCGACCCCTTTTATCTTGCGTTATTTTATATATAGATACGACATTCCGTTCCCTCGTTTAGACAAAACTTATGTATATTATACAATTCTATATAACATCGGCGGCACGGCGAAATCTGTGTTTCCGTACCCGCTGAATACCGACTGACTTTCTATATATACATGTATATATTATTATAAGAACGTCATTTGTATAGAAATTTACGAGTGGAATTATTATACATCACACAGGCATACGAGCGAGCGAGTGAGCATTGGTTATCTGAAAAAATCATCGGTATAAGCGTGAGCCCCGAAAGTTTTTTCGTTTCACAGGTGATTAAACACCTTGGTGAGGCAAAATCAATCCCAGCGAGAGAGAACGAGAGAGATGAATAACAAGATTTAATCATAAAGATATAACGAAAGGCACATTCCGGCGTTTTCCCGCTAATTAGTACGAGAGCGAGGGCTCCAGAGATGAAAATAAAAAGGCCTCGGAGGAGCAGACTCGCGAGATAAAAATGTAAATAAAGATAAAAGCGAGCGATAATGGTAAAGGGAAAAAAGTAGAAAAGGTCGTACACGAGAGACAGAGAGAGAGAGAGAGAGAGAGAGAGAGAGAGAGAGAGAGAGAGAGCGTAATCTGTTGGCCACGAAGACACTGGTGTTTACGAGTTCCTCTCTCCATTGCGTATATGGCAGGACGAGACGACACACGATACTCGAGCGCGTCAGGTGGACATTTTCAACGCGCGTATATATATATATATATATATATATATACACACACGCGCTCCTTTTCATCTATACTCGCGCGCTTACTTCTTCCGTCCGGAGAAGATAACGGGCAAGCCGACGACGAAGCCGCGTTCCGCTCTCCGATTGCTCGAGTTGAAAATACACATACATATATATATATATATATATATATATTCGCCCCTATCAAAAGTGAGTTCGAGTGTCGGATAATATAAGCTGGGTTCGCCGAACGACTATCGCGGGGCTAATAAACCGCAAGGGGGAAAGAAAAATAATATGTGCGGATCTCTCGCGCGCACGTCGTCTAATAAAGTGATTAATACATACCCCAGGCGTACACTTGCTTTCTACCTATATATATATAAATATACGTATATATACTCGAGGTATAAAGGTAGACAGTCCGGAATCAATAATCCATTGTGTATGTATGTGTGTGTGTGTGTGTGTAGGCCGCCGGCTGATAAAGATCGCATCGCGAGACGCGAATCCGAGAATCGATTTCTTCTTTCTCGCCGCGCGCGCGGCAGTCGCCTGGGTATATATATACCGTTTGTTTATCTTCTAACTTTATACAATCAGACATCGGAGGGCCTCTCTCTCTCTCCTCCGCCTGTATATACCTTCATCTTTCATTCCTTATCTCGCATCTTCTTTCTCTCGCACTTGCCCGTTCGTTCGTTCGTTCGTTCGCTCGCCAGCTCCTTCTCTCTCAATTTCTATCTTTATCGGATCCTCATCTCGTACCTCCACCTCCGCCTTCTCCCTCCATCTTTTTCACGAGTCGGCGAAACGCGGCAGCAGCCGCGCGCAACATTTTTCGGGGAACATTGTACGAGAGCTAGACAGCAACAGCAGGAGCATGCGAGGGAGGGAGACCGGTTCAAAAATACCTACTGCTCGCACTACTCGCGAGTGTAACGTAGCAGCAGCAGCAACAGCATCAGCCACAGCGACGACAGCAGTATAACTTCCAGGGCGAACGACAGTTATTTCCTTTTTCGCGAGAGAGTGAGAGAGAGAGAGAGACAATGTTGTTCGCGCTTATTGCGGGGGATATAAAAAAATTGCACCGCTCTATGCCAATGGCCCCGCGAGTATATGTATAAGCGTAGAGGAAGAAATGCAAGTAAATATAGGCTGCGGGAACGAACGAAGGAATGAACGAACGAACGCAGCGAAGTGCAGAGGCGTGCGAACGAAGGCTAACGGTGAGCATGCATGCATACGTGTATATGTATATGCATCGAGAAGGAGAGAGGGAAGAAAGCCGGAGCGAAAGAGAGACGGAGAGAAAGTGGCGAAAAGGATGGAGAAAGAGAGCTCGAAGCGGCGGAACGCATCTTTATTACACGAGAGCCGAGAGGTGCTGCACGTATGTGTGTGTGTATGTATGTATAGGAAGGAAGACTGCGCTCGGCTGCGCGTACCTCCACTCTCTTTCTTTTTTTCTCTCCTCTATACCCGCGCGGAGGCTGCCTACAGTCTTTATAGTATATACATACGCAGATATGTGTATATAGATATACGTATATATGTATATATATATATGTGTGTATATATATATATATATATATATATATATATTGGCTACCTGCAAGCGTATACTCTATTATGTATATATCCACGTACCCATACATACATAGCTGCCCCGGTGAAAAAGCCCGCCCGTAAACTCCTCGAGATACGCCCTGTTCCGAGCATTTACGGGTATCTATATACGTATACCTGTACACTACTATAGAGCCCTGCAAAAGACTCTCGCGATAGTTTTGCGCGCGATTCGTATATACACCGTTTGAAAACTAAGAAGAAAGAAAAACAGAAGAAAAATGAAATAGCAACTCGCGGCTATATACGTACTTATGTAAGATTAAGGTGCACACAGAATTTCAGTATAGGTTGTAAACAAGTTGATAGACGCGCGCGCGGTGAACGAGAGAAAGAGAGAGAGAGAAAAAAGAGAGTCATTCTCGCTGTGTGTATACAAGGAGGAATCGTAAAATGCAAATATTTCGAGGTCCTTAATTTAGCGGCACGCACGGGGAGGAGGAGGAGGAGGAGGGAGAAATCGTTAAAGGCGCGAGCGCGCACTCTGGCAAACGGTAGATTGGTGCCGATCAAAATCACAATTTGCGAGCGGGCGGAGTTTACGAGCGAGAATTACAACGGCTTAATTACGGGCGAAAAGTTGCGCGCCAATGTTCGTACATACACACACACACACTTGTACATATATTTGCTCAGTGCAGCCGCAGTAGCTGGGTTACACTCGCCCCTCTTCTCACATATGGCCCTGGAATTTGAGAAGCATCTCTCCCGCGCTGGCTGGTTGTGCTCCTCTCTCTCTCGAAAGAGAGAGAGAGAGATAAAGCGGTGGAAAAAGGAACACCGAGACATCGTCGTCGCCGTCGTAGTCTCTGGCGAGTAAAAGGCTCGTAAAGCCCAAGAAAGAGCGAGCATTACTCAGCTTCTGTGCAGCTTTTCATATATACGATGCTCACTTGCTTGTGGTCCTCTAGGTCCTTCACGTAGTATCATAGGAGGAGCTCTATACCCTATACGCGTAGAAGCAAAAGGTATAGAGAAGAAGAAGTAGGAGAAGAAACGGGTAAAAAGGTGAGGCGCTTGTTAAACGGTGTGGGCCCTTTATTGGCATCGAGCAGCAACAGCAGCAGCAGCAGCACTGCACAGCTCTCAGCGCTCTCGCGCGCCGGGAAATTACGTGTGCATTCCGGACGAACCTGTTTTCGAGTGCGCTCTCTCTCTCCCACTCGCGAGAGTCCAAGCTCAAGAGAGAGAGAGAGAGAAAGAGAGAGAGAGAGAGAGAGAGAGAGAGAGAGAGAGAGAGAGAGAGAGAGAGAGAGCTGTGTATAATTGGAACGCGGGCGCGGATTATGGCTGTGCAACGCGAGAGAGAGAGAGAGAGAGAAAGAGGAGGGCCAACCACGAGACAGAGAGAAACATTCGCCCGCCTGTCAAAGGCCTTCCTTAAGCCTTAACATCAATATTTTCATTGCCCAGCAGCGGCAGTGGCTTGCCGAGTACGGTAGCCTTATCCTCGTATACACTGTTTTCCTAGCAGCCGCTGCTGTTGCTGCTCCTGCGTGCAGCGATTATATATTTATTTTCTTTTTTTTTTTTATTTCGTGAATTCCGACCCGCGACCGACACATACGGACGTGGTTACTACGAAGAGGAGGAGAGGAGGTTATTCAATCAAGTCCGATGATTTGCGGGAGCCTAGTGGAAAGCCCTCAAAGCTCATGGAACTCAAGAGAAGAAGTGCGAGGAGCTTCCTATATATGTATGTAGGTAGGTAAGGGCGACGACGTTGCGAAATGATGTAGGCTCATTGCGCCCTGTCAACGCAGGCTTGTACTACAGCCGGCGTTGCGTACAGGTCATTATAATTCGAATTCGAGGAACGATCCTCTGTATATACGACAAGCCTCGATTGGATTTAACAGCTTGCACTGTAGCAACTCGCCGTTTGAATTATTTCTTGGTTCTTCACGCTTGCTCCAATTTTTACAAATCGTTCAGAAAAAAAAAACAGTTGCGTTGAGTAACCCTTGAAACGGTGACAAGAGCCGTTGAAAAATGAAAGACGGGCAGACGCTAATCGTCTTTCTGCGCGCGGAAAGTTATTTTAATTCCAGAAATCATCGAGCGAGACGAGCGTGTATATAACGTACAGTACCGTCATTGAATTCGAAGAAGCGCATGCAGACGCAGATGATACGAGAGGGCTTTGGCTCGCAATATTTTTGTAATATACGCGCCGCGACGCGACGATCGAAAATATATATATATATATCGAATGCGGAATAATTGGCCCTACTGTCTCTCGCTATACTCGCGCGCGCCGACTATATATCAATTCGCTCTTAGTTTATATCGCATCGGCGCATTTGAAAGCTTATCGTCCTCCCCGCTCGTGGAATTTTAATGTATCACACATACATGCTATATATGCAAACGAAAATACGAAAGATAATAAGAAGAAAAAGAATAATAATTATTAAGAAAAGCAATCAAAGTTATAAAAAAGCAATGTTTATTGTATGTACTAATGGTATAGCAATGAGTGTTGACTGATCGGTGATTTAGTTATAGGAAACCGCACGCGAGCACGCGTTATTCTCCGTAATAGTCGTTTATCATTATAGACGAGAGTAAGTTGTGCTCTCGCGGCGCGCGCTTTGCACTGTGGCATTAAAGTGTCTCCGGCGCGATTATTAGAAGAACTGATCGCAGCTAATGGACAATAATTTAGCAGAAAAGATCGTGGAAAAGTGCAAAAGGAAGGCTAAAGGTAATCTGGTGTATATATAGGAGCTCTCGCGTGTGTGTGCACGTGTGTGTCGGTCGACTAGGCAGGCGCCGAGTGATATTTTTCCGCATACACGATCGAGCGTATGAAGCGATTAGCAACTCGATTACATAGTCGATCATGCAAGGATAATTACAAGGCTTGAGAGAGCCCCGTGAATAAGTGCACAGTGGTTCCCCCCCATCGTTCTCCCCTCTAGCATGTCTCTCTCTCTCTCTCTCGGCAGGACTCGCGTGTGCGCGTGCACGCGCGCGAAAAAGAGAGAAAACAAGGAAGAAAAGTAGGTGCAGCTATATGTAAGAACACAGGCCCGTATAGCGATTTCACGCTAGAGCTGCGAGCACGACGAAACTTGGTGAATTTTTTTCGCGGGATAGTAGCGTATAGAACGACATGCCCGCTATATCTGAATCTTATATATGCTAAGGCGAAAGATAGAGAGAGAGAGAGAGAGGGAGAGAGCAATGTCCTGTAAAAATGAGAGTTTGTCAGCGCGGGGCAAAAGGACAGATAGAAAATCAGACTCTCTCTCAAGAGAGAGCAAGCCGCGGTAAAAAAGAAGTTGGCCGTGCCGTCGCGAGTGAGAGAGAAAGAGGCTGAGCCAAAGCAGCAGCAGCAGCAGCATCGTGCAGAGACAGATGAAGAAAATGAAAAAGAAACGCATAAAAGGAGGGGATCCAAGCTGCGGGGAGTATTTGAGGCTTGCGAGCATTTGGGCTGCTGCCGCTGCCGCCACCGCCGCTGCAGCCTTTAATCCTGATTAATGCCCTTGGGAGCCAGCGCGCTAATGCTAATGCTGTCCCGCGTGCGCGCACCTCGCCTCTTCCCTCCTCCTCCTCCTCCTCCTCCTCCTCCTCGCCAATTCGCCCTGTACGAGGCTTATATATACATACGCTGAGAAATCACCTCTTATCTACTATTTTTCATTCAGCCCTTACTCATCCCTCTCTTCCCCTTTTCCCTCGATATAATACGCAGTATCATTGCGTTTTCATTTGAAACTCCCAAGAGACCCGAGGAATATACGCAAGGGACAGAGCGAATGATACACACAAAAACTATTTGCATTCTTCGAGTTATGGGGAGAGAGGAGGGGAGAAAAAAATAATAATAAGATACATGTTGCGACGAATCGAGAGTTGAGAGGCGGATAGAAAATAAGTAACAAGTGAGTGTGAAAAAAAGTGATGGCTCTCGAAAAAGCAGCGACGGCGGCTAAGCCGTCGACCTGTCTGCAACTCGAAGAGACGCGCGCGACGCGACACTAATTCTTCCTAAAGTTATCGTTTATTAGCACTATCGCGTAGTATGTATATATGTATATATACACGAATGTTTGCGTGGCTTACGTGTGTGTGTGTGTATATACATATAAGTTCGCATATACTCGCCGTGATCCGGTTATCTTTCATCGAGCAAAAAGTATTAAACTCGCGCGCTTCTCGGACTACTACTCGCGCGCGTCCATCGATTATGGTATTTTGACAGCGTTCCCCAACCCGCGCTAAACTTAACCGGGAGAGAGCTCATACGATATTTCAAGCGGTCCAAAACCCTGGCATCTTCCGATGACAACTGATTTTCAACGTAGTTTAATATACAACGAAAAGCAGCGCTTGTATAGTATAAATAAATAACCCTGTGGATTGATAAAAAGTAGCAGCAGCGGACACTGCCACCCAGGTAGTCGTTTCGTTTTCTTTTCTTGCCCGGTCGCCGCGCCGCGCGCAATCGATGCTGTTGACTGGGACTTTGATTAAAACTTATGAGGATTGATTGCAGCTCTCTTTCTCTCTCTCTCTCTCTCTTTCTCTCTTGAGCGCGTGCACGCGCGAATCAGTAACCACTCGCGCGCGCGTTCCTTAATTAAGAAATGTACGGTACTCTGCCGAGAGCAAGAAATCGCTGCGCACGCGAGCAGCAGCAGACGGACGAGGAACAAAATGGAGTCCGAGTATATGGAGTGCAGTCTCTCTCTCTTTTTTAAACTCGTGCTTGCACAGCAGCAGCAGTTTATTCGTTACATATTGCATATTTTGTTTAAAAGTAAAGCTCGGCGCACGCACACACACGCTGAAAATGGTTGAGTTTTAGAGTAAGGGCGCAATTACGTTAGCACGCGCACGCGCTCATCGGCGAAATAGAGTACCACAAGGAGAGAGAGGAGGTGAGCATCTGGCCGTAATTACTAAATTATCCTCTTAAGTTGGAGGTAGGATAGTATAGAGGAGAAAGAGAGAGAGAGAGAGAGATAGAGAGAGAGAGAGAGGAAGAAAGATGGAGGAATCGCGATTTCATCCGGCGCGCGCGGCTCTAGCGAGGGGGTGGAGACGAGGAGGAGAGGAGAGGAGGAGAATGGGAGGAGGAAACAGCTCGCCATCCGAGCCCTTCGGTTATACTCGCGTGTGTATATATATATATATATATATATACACGTACCCTTCGTTTATTCAAGCTTCCCTCTCGCTTACAATAATTGCCCTTTTCGTTTATCCCACCCTACCATCGCACTTTTCATTTTCCATCTCTCGCGCACGCACATATTTGCCACTCGCTTTACACCCATTAACGTTTCTATATATATTTTAATCCGAACACTACAAGAAACAACTTATTATGTGTATGTATATACATAAACACACGATCACGACTAATTTATTGAGTTTCGCGATTTAACAAGCTGTTCGATACGCATCAGTGGGGGGGTATATAACAACACTGCGCTCGTGCTTTTAGTCTGTACAGTGTAAACGTATGTATATGTACGTGGCTATTAGATCATGCGGGCGATTTCAATTTAACGGCGCTTGTTCTCATCGATTTCGCACGGAAATATATGTATATATTTATAATGACGTATACCTATATACATGTAATGCCGAATAAATAAGGTTACACGATAAAGGAAATCTCCGAGCCCATGCGCGTCCTCGATACGATATTCAACCATACGTCTTTGCAATGTATATTCTCAAGCGCAACCACGAGCTTATGCGAAGAAGAGAGGGAAAGATGCGCACACGGCGAAGTGTGCATCGAGCTGTCCGGGCGGATGATGCATGATGCCCCGATCGGAGGAGAGAGAATCGCGCTCGTGAGTATGCTCACGTATGTATATACCATAGGGCACATGACTTTCCGAAATGAAAAGAACAACCCGCGTTTATATATACGTGCTCACACTTTATAATATACCTCTTTTTCTACTTTCTCGTGTGAAAATTATATTTTTCATCATATAAATGAGTCTAATTTGACAACAGTATATATATATATATAGTATATATAACGAGAGGTCGCGGAGAGATGATCTCCAAGCACACGCGGCCGTGCAGGCAAACACAAGATTATTTGTCTTGGCAAATGAGCGGCTTTATTTGAAAAGTCAGCGTCGACTAGCTACGCGGCTCTGATGCGGTAGCAAGCTCTTAGCGTGGTTGAGCGAAAAGCTCATCTCGCCCGCGTATATATACATACATATCCTTGTAATCGAAGCGCAAATAAAGCAGCAGCAGCAGAAGCAGAAGCAGTGACTCCGTCGCCTACAGTGCAAACACATATAACAGTCCTTCGCTGATTTTCAGGATAAACAGCGAGAAATACCAGCGAGACCGCGCGGTCTGTTTGTCCAGACCAAACATTCAATCACACCGCCGCGTGCGTGAACGTTAACGAGCTCATTAACAGCCGATATAATTAAGAAAATCGTTCTTTTTAAGGTACGGAAAGGTATGAAAGCAGTTTTCAGATAAAGTAAGTGTATTAGAGCAAAAGGGGGATGGCGCGGTTTCGTCGAGGCAGCAACGGGTAAACAAGAGAGAGAAAGACCGGGAAAGAAGATCGAGGTCTGTTTGCGCGGGAACAACATTTGCCCTAATCGTTGAGAGAGAGAGAGAGAAAGAGAGAGAGAGGAGGTAAGAAGAAGAAGGGGAGTAGCAGTTGCAGGTGCAAAGCCGACGTACGCCACGTGGCAGTGTGTGCCTTCGATCAACATCGCACCGTCGCCTCGGCACTTGTTTTACGCTCTCTGCGCGTCTCCTTCCTTCCGTCCTCTCTCTCTCTCTCTCTCTCTCTCTCTCTTACGCACCCTTCTCTCCCCGAAACTTCTCTCACAGAAACTCCCCTCTAATTCCCGCTTTTGGCAGAGCGCGAACCAACGCAGCGGTTATTTCTAGACCGATCCCTATACGTATTCCATACGCGCGCGTATATGTATGCACTGTATTCGTCGATAAAAGCTCGCTCCGCACGCTGGGGCTCTCGATTATTCAACAGCTTTATGACTCCTCGTATATATATTTTATACTCGTTTCGACGCGCTTGGCCGACCTGCGACTTTGTATATTTTATGCACATATAGCTTGTTGTACAAATTTTTTTTATACCACGCCGTTCGGTCGTTTCATTTTCCTTTTTGTTTTTATACGCTTACATATAGCAGTGGAGGTCCCCTCCTCCTCCCCTAATAAAATGTAAAATTAGATAGAATTTCGAAATTTCACGGCTATACCCCACCGTTAAAATGTGAATTCGGTTGCGCGTTGTAAAGACTGCTGCTGGCGAAATCCGTCTTTTTTACGATCGCGTAAACGGCCTATACCATACCTAAAGCACGAGATCGCGGGGCTCCCCCGTTTATTTGGACGAGCCGTATTACGAGAGACTTTATGCGCGAGAAACGCGCGAGCGGTAGTCAATTCCGGTGTCAATTTTCGCCGCGGCTGTTTCCGCTCTCTCTCGTCGAACAACAGTACGACTTTTTTTTTTAGACCCTGCGTCCCTTTCATCGTTACGACTTTATATTATGCGTTAAACGTGTGGATTACAGACGAGCGCGGGCCAGTGGAAAGAAAAACACACACCGTCGGTCCATATACCATAGCGCCAAAAGTCAAGAACGGAGCAACATCACCGGCGTCGCGCGCACATGCTGTCCACATTCGACGTCACAACGTCGTCTCTGTTTATGCAGGATAACTTGGGTTCTCATCACTTTCTCACGATATTAACTTTCGCAATCGGTCTCTCTCTATATATATATATATATATAATATTTTTACTCCGGAACTGTGCCGTAATCTCAGCGCAATGTACCACGACCGTAACCACTTAGGCACGCGCAACAGGCATTGAGACAAAACAAAGCCATTAATCTGCGGGAGTCCAATCGGCTAATTGTTTCGTTGATGCCGATTAAATTGCAAGCGCTTCCATTTTTACCCTCGCAGCTAAGGCATTTCGCAGGCTTGAAATACGTACCGATAAGACTCGAGTAACTCGAATCGCATCACAGGAAGGAGATATATACATCGCGACACTCGAGGCGTCGCATGCAGAAGGCGAAACCCCCGGGGCTCATTCGACGGGGCGCGTTTGACAATCGGGAAGCGAGGAGAACAAGTGTATATCTATCGAGTGTCGGAAATCGGAATGCGCGATTGATAACAGTATACGATAATGAGAATAATATGCGCTAAAAGGACATGATTGCGCATGGGTGCAGTACTTACGGGTGGGGTGATGGAGCGTGAAATGCGAGGGCAGCCGCGGCTGCGTGATGCTGTTCCCAGGCGGCGGCTGCCGCTGCTGCAGCCGCGTGGCTCGCGGCCGCATGGTGCGGGTGGAACGGCGACGGGGCCGCCGGATGGTGCGGATGGTGCGGATGGAACGCCGCGTGGAACGCCGAGTGCGGGTGGTTGAGATGGGGCGCCGGGGGTGGCGGCAGGAGGGAGAAACCCTCCTGGTGATAAGCCACCTCCTTCTCCGGCATCCTGAATCTCTGTCACGGCTCGCGCACTGGCTTTGCTCTCGTTCCTCTCGCTTCTCTATAGATACGATGATGGCTGTCGTCGTCGTATATATGTACACTCACTCACACTATAGCACACAGTCTTTCTCTCTCTCTCTCTCTCTCTCTTGCAGTTCTCAGTTCGCTACATGCTGCACTTGATCTGCTGCTGCTGCTGCACTCGCGCGCTGCTGCTGCTCTGCTGTACTGCGCTCTACACGGACTCTATGGCTCTACTGGTGCGCGAGCGCGCTGCCCGCACCGATGGGCGTGCAGCGCGGGGCTAGGGAGAGAAAAGTCTAAATAACGCAAGGGACGACCGGGGGAGGGGGGACGAGCGAGCGACTGGTGGGAGCGCGGAGTAAGAGAGAGAAAGACGCTGGAAGAGAGAAGACGGGGAGGGAGCGCGCGTGTCAGTTCGACAACTCAACTAGCACCAGCAGCACGCAGATTCCCCCTCTACTTCGCGAGCGCGCACACACACACACACACACAGACATCAGAACGTATAGTTGCCTCTCTCTACCCTACCCCACTCTGCCCTCCCCCTCCCGCCCCCCTCCTCACTGCCGAAGCGTATATGCTCACCTCCAATCTCGACCGTCGACTACTACTACTACTACTATATACTCACCTGTGCAAAAAGCACACGAGAGTTCCACACGACTTCCCTTGCTTACTTACTTACCTGCAACTTGAGCCACCTCTCGTGCGTCTACATGTATATATACGCGTATATACGATAGGAGCGCATAGGGGGGAAGTTTAGAAAATCATTGTTTTCCCGGAGCTTGATTAATCGACGGTATCCTCGCGGTAGAAGGATTATTATTGTTGCTGTGGTAGTTTTTTTGCGAAAGTTAATCGAGGGATTAAGAGAGCGCGCAGGCTGAACCTGTCTATATATATACATTTACTACCGATCAACGCAAAGTGAAGAAATAAGCGTCGAGTTCTCTGAACTCGATTGAAATCAGTGCCGACGCAAATTCGAATCGCTTGGTGTTCTCTTTTTTTTGTATGCCTTATACCCTCTTTTTTCACTTCTCGTCTCGCAGGCGCGTCACGCGGACCGTGCTCGAAATGACAGAAAACGAGATTTCAAGGCGCAGATAAGGCGCGCTCGCTCCCGATTGGGAATTAGGGAGCGTCTCGACAATTTTTCTCCTATACCTATACGGTACGGCCTCTTTCCCTTTCTACCTCGACGCAACGACAGCCACCAAATTTTACGCCTTGGGATATAGTCGTCAACTTTTTGACGCCCTCGATGCCGTCCGAACGATAAGCGCGTCAAACAATTAGCCTGACTTACCGACTTTGGATTGCTTTTGGGTTCTTCAACGCTGTATATGAAAATATGGGATGGTACCGGATTTTAAATCAAAGTGACCAGTATGTTGTGGAAATTCGGTAATAATGATGGCATATGTTATGCGTAAATGTAACTTAAGCGCTTGTCTGGCAAGGAAGCTGTATCGTATATATTAAATTAAAGTATTTAGAGCTACTGTAGCTCAATCGTCTATAAGGCCTCGGACTTTCGATACGGAATGTTTGTTTACCCAAATACTTAGTACTGTGTTCGATTCCCGATCTCGGCGATTGGCTATAGCACCTCTGTGCCGAGACTTCGAAATTCAGATTTTTCATATGCTTATCTCACTGTAACTCTGGTGGTTCAGAACCGACCTAAAACTGTAAGTCTCCATTGCTGCGGGAGTTACTTAAGGGTGGACCGATTGCACCTACAGTATTCACTAGCGCAGCAATGCAGAACTATATAAGACTCATGAAGAGGCCTTCAGATAGGTGTAAAATTTCAATTTAATATTTCTCGAAGAAAAAACATCGTAATCAGATCATTCAAAATGAATTATGTAGGCCATGATTAGTACTATACAGAGCCACTAATTAAATAAAACAAAATATTTTTTTTACCTTGAAATTAAGACATCTCAAAATTTTTAGAGTTATAGATTTATCTAGAAATCCTGGGGTGATAGAGCAAAATGAAGGTCATATTTGGGTTCAGCGTGTAATAGTATGGACAGTCCATATCTCATGTAAATTGCTACCCGAGCCAAAGACGAGGGTGGCAAACACGAGATGTGGGATGGCCAATTTTACTCCCGTGAAGTGTATACTATTTTTCGTCATACCCGGGCCGAAAATACCACATTCCCGTTTTTGCCCCGGGAGGGAATGTGGTACTTTCCGACCAGGTATGGCGAAAAATACATAAGGACATGAGTGTCCGTCTTGCAACACAGACTAGTATTTTTTATTTGTGGAGGTACCAGAGACTGGAGTACCATATTTACGTGTATTTTGACTACCGAAACAACATGCTAAGAGTAGGATTTGTTCATCACGTCTAAATTTTGTGATATCCAAGATATACAATTTTTGAGATATCTTAAAAACGAAGTAAAAAAAATTTTAGTATTTATTTTTTTTCAACAAAAGACTCTTCAATTTCAACTTCCGCGCTCACAGTGTCAAATGGATCCTTACTGCCTTATTTTGATAATCCTAGTGTTATTTTATGTTTTTACCTGTATTTATATTTCTCTAGAGCGAGGATAATACATACTTGCAGAAGCTGATAGCTCTGAGAATAAGTGGGAATATATAAATTAATTTATTGTTTAAATAAATAAAATTTTTTATAGAAATTTGTCCATTTCAATTTGTTTGTACCTATCTTTTTCCGTATAATTTTTTTATTTTATCTTTTAGCATATGTACGATATTAATTTATTTTATCTTCTATGTTTGAAATACTTGACACGAGAAAAGTTTTTCATTTTTCAATATATATTGATGTTTTTTTATTATTCATATTATAATATATAATTTTTCTTTTTTATTTTTATTACTTTCACAATATCGACACATTTTATTTATATATAGACATATTGGCAACTTTTCATAAGAATGTGGATACATTTACACGTGGAAAAATTTCATTTATTGGCAATGTCAATCGAAACATTAGATTTAAATAAGCAATATGTAGGCAATAGTTGCTCAAAATATATCTAAAGATAGGCCAAGTGTGGCTGCGGCGCCGTCGCATAAAGCCAATATTTCGCCCATAAATTGTTTCTTATGCATGGGCCATATGTTGCCCACACTTAGCTAATACTATGTGCAATATTTGGGCCATAGTAACTATTTTTACGCTGGAAACAATAAAATTATTTTCGATTAGTTTTTTGAGAGAAAAAAAAATTTCTTAATATTGGGTTATGGTATATATTAATTCTGATGTTCGCAATAACCGATACAGTACCGATACCCCACTAATCAAAACTTCTTTCGAATTACCCACTCCAATATTTTAGTCTAAAAGAATATTATTATTTACAGTTTTTTTAAATTTCAAGTATTGACGGTAAAAATAGATTAAATATCTCAGAACAGGTCATATTACAAACGTTATCCATTAAAAAACCTACTCCGAATTTGTTGAAAGAGTTTAATATGATATAATGCAACTCCGCGATTATTAAAAATAAAGGGAACTCAGTTATACCTCTTGGGCTTCTTCTGCAAAGTGACTCATGCTTGCCTTCGTAACGTTCCCGCGCTCCGTGATTTTGTTTCTCGCGTCTTTAGGTCTGCGAACATTCCAAACTTTATAAACTCGCACAAAATAAGCGTACTAAGCTGCGTGAAGTATGCTGCGTTTTTTGCAAAATTGGCCAATCAAAGCGCTAACAAAAACCGTTACTTACTCCGATTTGACATTTATCGCATTAGTTTTTTAATAAACGTAAATAGATGTCCTAAACTTAACAACCTGAAGTTAAATTAATTTGTTCATCACCTTATAAAATTAAAAAAAAACCGTGTCAATATAATATACTTTCACTGTAAAACATCGCGACCAGTGTGTGCAGAAACTTCGGTCTGTCCGGGGTCCATCCCCCTTAAAAACCTCGCAGCATGGACCGTAGCCCAGAAAGATGTTGGAAATAAATGTATAGTGGTAAGGTGTATAGGTTAAGAGAAGCAAATGCAATAATGGGAGTACCGCGAAAGGTAATGGGGCGGTCGGTTCGAAGGTCAGTAGTGTCCCAGAGTGCGCCTCATACTGGGGCAAATGAGCGATAAATCGCGGGGGGCTGGCGCGAGCCACACGGGACGACAACGACAGGGGGACCATCTTACAGACCCGCTTACTCCTCTCTCCCTCTCTCTCTCTCTCTCGCTCTCTCTTTCTCTCTCACTCTCAGCGCGCCGGGAGCTCCTCCTGCTCTCTTGCAATACGAGACTTTGAAAGTCCTAAGTACCGATTTCCGCTTGTCCTCGAGCTTTCTTCGAACGTCATCTCGGATGGCCGCTGCCATTGCTGCTGCTGCTGCTGTGTCGCCGGCGCGCCGCCAGACACGCGAGACACGACCTTCTTCCTGTGTCGTCCCTCTTGCACAACCCTCCGTATATGCGTCACAAGTAGACTTTCTTCCACTTTCACCCTACGCGCCCGCTTGTTGCACAGGCTCTTTTGTACAATATATATCTGATTTCCGGCTTTTTCACGACAAACGAAAAACCAACAAGATTTCTGTCTCTCGCGTGTGTGTGTCTTGCATGATCGCAGACACTGTTGGTCGTCGGCGCATTATAAAGTCATTAAGTAGAATGTTGCCCACTTGGTCCAGCGCGCTCTGCGGAAGCTTCACTGCGCAGCTTCTCTTCTCCGCCCTTTGCTTTCATCCTCGTTCGGCAAACAGCCGAGATTCTCACACACACACATATACACGGGCACGGCTTATATATACCATTTGCTCGATTTTCTGCTCAGATCAGCACAGACCGTTCGGAGCCACCGCCAACGCCGCCACCGCCTCAGACCTAATTACTCTCGAGTCGAGAAAGCAGCCGTAAAAAATCGAGCGTATATATATATCTATATGTTTCGACCTGGATTACTTAATTTATATATATATACAACATTCGGAACCACGCTTCATCCATTCTATAACTTGATGACGAGTAAGTCGTCGCAGTCTCGGAAGCACTACGCTGACGACAATGTGAATAATGATTAAAATAGACTGGACCATCCAGTTATATATATATGTACACATACTAATGACCGCGTGAATACTAATGAGCGGCATATTAATGGGAGGGGGCGCGAGAGCCATAGCAAACCTCGACGCTTCATTATCACCATTCACCGCCCTTATAGTCACGCGCTCTTTTCCATTCCCGAACTAAAGATCGATGATTTATACCTCTTTATTGGTCAAAAATAACCGCAGGATTTAAAGGAAACAAACTTGCTTTCTTCGAGCGATGGCGGCGGTCTGGTCTGGTGATTTCTTCATCTATCCTATCTCGTCGGCTTCGCATCACATCATCGGTCGCATTATAAATTCATAGCTTGGAATATTCCTCGAACCTCACCGCGGGAGCATTAAAATTTGGCGCGCGCAGGTCTCATACCGAGGTGACAGGCCCGTATAAGCGTGACTACAAGCTGGTATACGCAGTACACCAATACATATATACACAACAACCAATACGTTGTTTTTAACCTTGGCGAATCCCATCTCTCTTTCTCCCTGTTCTCTGCTCTCTCGGAAAAATGTAAATACGAGATAATACTTAGGGGCGTCGGTGAACGCTCTGCGGCCGTTGGCTCTTATATATATATATATATATATATATATACACACAGTCGAGAGTGCGCTTCGTGTAATTTAGAGCTGCGCGCGCGGGCAATCATCGCGAGGACTCCATCATCGTCGCCGAACGCTCGCTCGCGTCAGGGAGGTAAGAGAGCAGCGAGTGAGCGAGCGAGCAAAAAGCGGTTGCCGCGCTTCGTGGTAGCCGTGTAATCCCGCGTCGTCCATCCGCGTGCACGAGAAGGAAGGAGGGAGGGGGGGGGCAAAAAAGCTAAAGTGTACGTATATATACCACGTCGTCCACTGCGAGCCCGCGTTGCTCTCTATGTATATACACTCGCGAAGACCGCGCGCATGAGAGAGAGAGAGAGCAGTCAGCGCGAGCTGGCAACATCGCAGCATCTTCCAGGGCTCTCTGCTCGCTCAACTCAGCGCAGACTCTCTCGCGATCGCGTGTTATGCGCGAGAGAGAGAGAGAGAGCGAACCTCGCCTCCTCCTCCTCCTCCTCCCTCTTCGCGTCGCGACTCACCTCGTCGCCGCCTTATCTGCACCGTCTTGCTCCCGATTTCGGACATACTCCACGGTGTGTATGTACATGTTTGTATAGGTATATGTATATGCACAGATTCGTAGGGAGAGAGAGAGAGAGGGAGATATTTGCTATTATTGAGAAATATAGAGAAGTGAGAATTGTTGCAGATTTTCAACGTGTCTGCCTTGGTGGGATATCAGGTATAGGTGTGACTCTTGCTGCCCAAGAAAGAGAGAGAGAGAGAGAGAGAGAGAAAAGACGGGCGAGCGGGAATTTCGGAGAGCAGGCTTGCAAATTAAGACATTATATCGGCGGCGGCGGCGGCGACGGCGGCTCAAGACACGCGTGCAGTCGCGGTTAATCCAACAGCTTCTTCCCTCTCTCGCACTCGCTCCCTCCCGGCAGTCGTCGGTTCTCCCCCCCTCTTGCCGCTCTCTTCCTCCTCCTCCACATCCACCACCTCCTCCTCCTCCTTTGGCCGTTCACTCGCGCCTCTCTCGGACCTCAAACTCTCCTCTCTGTTATGAATATTTATACATTATTTCAAACGTCTATATATACGCTTATATACCACTCGGGCCGTTATTTGCTTCGACTTTTTCAGAGAGAGAGATAGAGAGAGAGAGAGAAGCTATATCGGATTTATACGTTTGCCGGCGGCCCATGGGCAGCGCGCGAGCGGCGAGTGAGTTAGCGAGTTCCCTTCTCTCCTTGAGTGGAAAAAATAATTGATGGCCGGATGACTTTATGGCTTTTCGATACACACACACACACGTACGCACACATACAAATGAAGAAAAAAAATTCAGGATGACTTGTTAATTTAGATATTCTTCGGCGCTGGAATGTTGCGCCCCGCTATACGCACGCGTCTCACTCACTCTCTCTCTCTCTCTCAAATATTCCTATCCATCTTTCTCTTGCTACTCATGGCTTTTCAGCTGCATATAAGTATAGCTGGAATTTTCAACTTGATTTTCTTTCAAAGCCCTCTATAACCTCTCAGCGCCATTGGGGAGCAATTTCATAGTTTATCATATATAGGTAGATATCTATAATACACACACACACACACATAAGCAGTAGTGCTCCGAAATGAGGCAAATGGCTAAAGAGGAGAAAGAGGAGAAAGAGAGTCAGTAGTCAGAGGATTTCTTCGAAATAGACTCATCATCGACGAGTGGAGAAAAGAGGGGGCAGCATCAGCAACCACAGTGAGTATAAGGTAAGGCATGAGGCGGTGAGGTGAGGTAAGGGCGCGCGCGTTCGCTCGCTCGCGTCCCGGGAGGCCAGTTGGATGCTGTTCAGCGCTGGGACTATACGCAAAAGGGAAGCAAAAAAGCCTGAAAAACCCTTTCTCTCTCTCTCTCTCTCTCTCTCTCTCTCTCTCTCTCTCTCTCTGTCTCTCTGGCTGGTAGTATATACCACCTGCAGTGGGGGTCCAGCCAATAAGATCGCCCTTGCTAAGGGGCCTTCTCTCCTCTCGCCCGTTGGTCAGGTGCGCCCCACTCTCTCGCGCTCCCCTATCGCGCGCGGCTTTTGCTCGCGCTTTGCGGCTACATACGCGCTCTCGCGACTCCTCTCCCTCTATATATGTATATATGTGTGTATGTGTATGTGTATACCTCTGCGGAGTCCGCGTGTCCGCCCTCAGCCTCCCATTCCTCTCTGTCCCTTCCCTTCGGCCACGCTGCAGCAGCAGCAGCAGCAGCAGCAGCTCTCCCTTTCTCTTTATATATATATATATCTTTACCTTTACCTTTGCTCAACTCTCGAGCGGCTTATACATATACCTCAGGCTCCTCTACAACACGTCTCTATTGGTTTTCTCCCCCTTTCGTATATATATATATATACATATATATATATATTTGCTCTTGTTCTTCGGTTCCTAAACCGAAATTCATCTCGGACCACGCGCATATAGGTATATATACATTTTGTTACACCAGCAATTGATCTTTATTACGTATAAAGTCAGAGGTAAAGGATAAGACATTAGAGTTGACGTGTGGCCGCGCACAAGGCACGAGGGAACAAATGATACGTGATAAATGGTTGTGTAGACATATTCATTATTTCGATGAATACAAATCCAAGCTGCGCGTATACACTTTGTTTTTGTGTCCGTACAACTCGCTCGCGCGATATATATATAAGTAAGAAGTATCGAAGCGAGAGCGAGCTGAAAATGAAATCGATTCCGAACAATGGATTCGTTCCGAGATTCTTTTGTCGGTGGTTAATTGTCTTTGGCCCTATAGGTGGCACACCGCCGTATATATAGCCCCGGGCTCCAACGACTTAATCCGACCGGCAAAGCGCCGAATCACACACACAGTCTAATGCTTAAATCTTGTTATACTTCTATTCATATATATATACCGACGAGGTCGGAATTATCGAAAACGTTCGAAAAGTTGAAAACCAGCCGCGCATCGTATATATACACGTAGCCACATAAGCTGGTATATATATGTGGAGGTGGTCACGCCGGCGGGGGGCGAGTGAACGCGCTCGTTCAGCTCAGCTCAGCTCATTAACTGGCTTAATTCCCGCTGTCCCTCGGTCAGTCGCAGGTTATTTTCTAGTCGCGCGACGTGTGATGCTGCTGGCTGCTGTGGCCTGCTGAGAGGCACACACAGACATACACGTACGCACGCCTATACTAATGTATATATCTCCTCCTCTTAGCTGCGCGCGCGCGCGGGGCTCTCTGATCAGGTAAGAAAAGAGCCGCCTTGACCGACACGCAGGGCGCTACGTAACGCCGTCGGCCGCCACCGCCGCCGCTTCGTTAGCCGAGAAAAGAGAGAGAGAGAGAGAGAAGCTGTAATGCTCTGCTGGTGGATGAAGAAGTCAAGTTGGGATGAGCCTGAGAGAGAGAGAGGAGTTGAAATGGCCCTCGGGGCCTCTCTCTCTCTCTCTCTACTCCCCCTTCCTTGCGCTTGACTCGCTGAGGACCGCCCAGAGCCTCCCGGAATACTGCTAAAATTTCGCTCTCTCTCTCTCTGCACGCGCACTCTTCTTTTTTAATTACGTCGGGCTAGTTTGGTTAGAGTTTTTCAAGCGCGGCGCGTGTATAGTCGAGTTTTACCCTCTGACGAGATGATTTGTTTCTCGTTTCCTAGGATTTTCTGTATGTATATATATATATACGATGGAGCGGAGGATTACTACCGAGTCGAGGCTTCATGGTGTGTCTCTCCGGAGATAGCGTTTTGAGCGGCGCCTCTCGTTATTACAGGTCTACCCTCTCTCTCTCACTCTCGCTCGGCCATGGTCACTCGGAGCAACAGCGTCCGTGGGAAAAGGACAGCAAGCTCGCGCCTTTTTTTCATACCTTGCCACCGCCGCCGTCGCCGCTGCAGCTCCGATAAACTCCATCTCTCTTCCTCGGTTAATGTCCATTCCTTCCGTTCGCCCCCGCTTCGTTTAAACGCTATACCAAAATCGATCACTCTCGACTTTTATATATATACATCTACTTTTGTTAGGTTTTTATTTATCCAATGGAAATTTCCTATATGTGTGTGTGTGTGTGTGTGTGTGTGTGTGTGTGTATATATATATATATATAGTTTTCACACTACTTTGAGGAACCTTGTTTGCATTCATCCCAAGCACACAGCAGCAGGAGCAGCAGCAGCAGCAGCTGACAAAGATTAGATAAATCGGAACGTCGCTCTCCTCGCCTCATAAAGGTTTCACGTCACGCAAAATAGCGACGGTACGATGCTACAGGTGAGACGGTACTATACTTATCAAGATGCGGCGCGTTCACGCCTAAAGAAGACGCGCCGCCTAATTAAGAAACTTTGGGAAAAACAGCAGAAATGCATTCACCGGCGCCGGCGGCGGCAGCGCGTGAGCTATTGAGAAGCGGAAATCCGAGGGAGAGCCATACATCTCTCGACGATATCTTTCGTCCTGTCGACCCTGCGCACGCGTGTCTGTCTGTATGTGTGTGTGTATGTTTGCTAACGGGAAACAGAGACGTTGCGCATACTCCCAGATTCTCTCTCGATTCTCTGTGGGCCATAAAAAATGGGGAAACGAGGAGCCGTGTAACATGCGCTGCTCGTATACGCATCTTTATATTATATATATATATGTGCCAGCAGACCAGACTATGCGCGAGAGGATGACTATTTCTCTCGGGTCAACTTTAACCGTGTGGAATTCGATACTTTGTCGCTCGCGCGTCGCCACTACGAAATTTCACCAGCGACCCACGCAACATGAGCTTGACTTTCTGTTTGTTTTTTACGCCTGCTATACACGTTTCTTTTTTTCTCTCCCTCTCTCTCTCTCTTCCTCTTGATCTGTACACGCGGCTGAACTTCTTTTATACAACCCACTTTGTATTGTACAAGAATTTGGCAAATTTTAACATCGCTTTTCTTTAAATGTAAAGTCTTAAGGAACAATAAAGTGTATACATATATATATATATACACACACACACACACACACACACACACACACACACACACACGACAGGAAGGTCGAAAGTTGAACAAAATTGAATAGAAATACCAGAAGCTTCGAATTAAACGAATGTATATGTAGACGCAAAGATCTCCGCGCACTGAAACTCAGTTCGTTTGACTTATCACGTATATAAGGAAGGAGGAGTTCCCTGGAATCGTTTCGAAAAATTGAAGCGGAAAAAGAAATATGAAAAGAGAAGGAGAAAGAGAGGCGCACACACCCATACACCAGCGGGATAAAAGTCGAAGCGTCGACTCTCGACGCCTCATTGTTGGGAGCACGCGTGAGAACGTGTCGGCGCGGCCAGCGAGTAAGAGAGAGAGAGAGAGAGACTGGACTCGACACACGGCTATATGCTACAACGCGGCAGCGGCGAAGAAGAAGACGCAAACGAACGCCTCGTAAAATAAATCTGACGACTCTCAGAGCGAGAGAGAGCGAAATAAGCCTTATATCGCCTAATAAAGCGCGCGTCCGCGTATATAGACAATACACACACACACACGGTTCTCCTAATCTCTCGAAAATGTATATAATAAAGACGTATATTCACGTGGCAGAATGCATTTTGGCGATGCATATATATCCACACGGAGCCCGCGCAGTTCTGGCTTGCGGCGGCGGCGGCGACGACGTCGGCGGCTATTGTAAGTAGGTAATCGGATACTAACGTTCTCTCGCACCTTGCCCGCGCGCGCGCGCGCGTGTATATAATATGCTGCTTGGCAAGAGAAAGAGAGAGAGAGAGAGAGAGAGAGTGAGTATAAGAGAGCCTATGGCGAGAGCGAGTCGTAAAGTGCGGCGCGCGCGAGGCTGGAAATGGACTTGTTCGGGGTCCCTGTTAAGAGGTCCGTCGTCGTCGTCGTCGTCGTCAACGGAACAAATTCGTTTACGAGCCACGGCCACGCACGACAGCTTTATTTAGCCCTTTGTACTGTTCGCCACCGGCTGTATCAAATTTGTGCGAGTATATAGTATAGTGACACTATATACGCGGGAAAAGCTCGAGGAAAATCATGTAGCAAGTGCATCTATACCGTAGTATATAGACATATGTATATATATAAAGGGAAGAAAAGAAGAGGTACCTGTACGCATCATGATTGCCGAGCTCTCCCCGGGCTTTCGCGCGCGCGCTGCGCCATGCCGACCTTTTCGACAGTGAAAAATCGTCGATCTTTGTCGAGCAGCAACGCCGGAGTGAGAGAGAGAGAGAGAGAGGAGTATATAATGACTGGCCAAGGCGTGGCCTCGTATAGCTGGACCCCCTGGGACCGGTGCGAGAGAACGCAACAATCCCGAGAATCTTCACCAGCTCTCTCCCTTGTGCGTTTGCTTTTTTATGAGCGCCACACTCTCTCACTCTCTCTCTTTCTCTCTCTCTCTCTCTCTCACACTTTTGCCCCCGACGTGGTCTTCAGCTTACCGCACGCAAATTTTGCAAGACGATGGTTTGCGTGTGTGTGCTTTATTCGTGAACCTGCACTTCCTTTTCAGTCTTTTTCGTTTAGTTCAATGAAAAGAATAATCATGGATATGTAGATCTTTTTTTTCTATTTAACAGAGACAAGGTAGTTAAGGAGATGCATATACCTACAAAGTATTTGAAAACGCTGCAATAATATTATAGTTTGGGGTTTGGCTCGGGATTGAATATATATCTATATATATACCTGTGGTTTCAGCCGCACGCGTCCGTAGTTATTGTAATGATAATAATAATACAGAAGTGCATACTGCGGTAATTAACTTACCCGCCGCAACGTAATAACCGCTCAAAAGGAAATTCCGCTCGTTCAAAAGGCGAAATCCATAAATCAATTCATCTCGTAAATAATGACGTCGAAGCGAAAGAAAAGCGCGCGCACGGCTGCGGTCGTATAATGCAGGTATCTGTATATATATATACAGTCAGCCGCGGCTGCTGCAGAAAAACAAAATACAAGAGAGAGAGAGAGAGAGAGAGAGAGAGAGAGAGAGAGAGAGAGAGAGAGAGAGAGAAAGAGGGAGTGCAACGAATGGGAAAAGAGAAAGAGAATAGCACTTAATTTCCATTCGATCGACTCTTTGTCCCTTCTTCTTTTCCTTTTTTTTTTTGACTAAAAAGTGCAACGTCACGTGGAATTAACGCAATCGACATCATAATTTCGAGACAGAAGTGAAGAGAGAGTGGCCAAGGATCAGTAAAGGGTAGCACCAGACGCGAGAAAAAGAGGAAGCAGCTTGCACCTGCAGACTTTCCGCTCTGGATTAGCGAGGCGAATCGGCAACGGGGGAACGAGAGCACTGCAACTCCCGCGCGCATGAGAGAGAAGTCGCAAAGAAGAGGAATCAATTTCGGTTTTTCTCGGACGGCTGCTGCTGTTGCTGCTGGACCGCAGTTCGCGCGCTGCACTGCCGCGCAGGTAGAACAAATATATAGATCGAACAAAGGCTGTATAACGCTGACTTGCAAAGTCTCTCTCTCGTGTATACGGCTCTCTCTCTCTCTCTCTCTTTCTCTCTCTCTCGGTCTCTGTGCTTGTTTCTCTTTACCCATCTACCTTCTTCTTCTCCTGTGCTTCGCTCTCTCGGCAATCATCGTGGAAAAACGCGATTCCACCGCCATCTTCTAATACACCCTCCGCCTCATTTCATTCCATTCGACGCGCTATCGCGACCTTGCCGCCGTTGCCTTCTTCGTTTGGTTAACCAACTTTGTAAAAACTCATTAGATAATAATTAGTGAGACGAAGAATTTTCTTGCGATTAAAGTGATAAATTTTCGGTATAATGGTGTGAAGGAAGGTTGGAGTGGAAGTTTTTTTTCAAATGTCGAGTTCAATTGTACATGAGTAGAAGGTAAGCAATATTGCAATTTTTATAGTAAACGCCGAGTTAACTTATGCTCAAACGTGAACATTTTGGTAAATTTAAATTTATACGTTAATGACTGAAATATGAAACCCGGGATCTCGGAGTATAATATTTTTGATAATTTTCCTTTTTATCTCTAAAACTGTAATTAGTATTTTTTGCAATACAGTAACATTGTTGCTTCGTTAGTTAGAAAACTACTAATATTCAATATTTTTTTTGTCGCGTACATAATTAAAAATGAGATCTAGTTTTGACACAAAACGAAATTAGTAACACACTTTTTTGTGTCATTAAGAGTCATTGGAATAAAATACACAACATTTATGTAGTAGTAATGTAAAGTAATTGGAGTTGTAACGGGCATTTCGTGTTTTTATTCTACACAAGATTGGTGTAATCGATTATATTAAACTAGACATAACACACGATTATCAAGCGTGAAGCAATATACTATACAAGCGATATAATATAGCAAAAAATATAGAAAAAAATCTGGGAATTTCCGGAGAAAATGTTCTCGCATTTCACCAACTTTGTTACTTTCGAAATTCGTGGCGAGGAACAAAAAAAAAGTAATGTCTAGGATATAGATATAAAGCGGATTCCGTGAAAGGAAGAAAATCCAAAAGTTAAAGCGTTTCAAAAAGCTTGAAACATTGTTGCCCAAATAGTTTGGGGATTGTCAAAGAATTTACAATGTTTTGAATGAGGTCGTGAAATCTGGGAAGAGAATCAGTGGCAATAAGCGTGGAACTTTTCAACGGCATTGACTCAAAAATGCTGTCAGCTTTTCCACGTTAGCCGTTAAACCGCTGAAAAACTACCCAATTCGTCGCGGCCAAACGAGAAAGTCAGCGTGTCCCTTTTCTCTCGTATCCTATATGCTCGGAAAAAGCCGACGAAGTCAACACCAAGTCAAAGGAGCTCGTCCCCTCCAATCCTTCGCGGAAAAATGTACTAAATCAAAGAAAGAAGACCAGCTAAATATAACCGATGAGAAGATTGCATGTTATTTTACATTTTTTAAATATAAATATGATATATGCAATTGTGTATATATGTATTTATTTATTGACTCAGATGCGTTACGCGGAACTAAATAGATGTCAAAATGAGGAAAGAAAGATGAGTATTTTGTTATGGGCTGTTATATTTTTAGATAAATATATTTTTTTTAAATTAAAAATGTTTCGTTTTGTCACTTAAATATAATATTGTGAATTTCAAGAGAATACATATAGTAGAAACATGAAAGGAATTTCAGTGTAAAAATGTTCGGTAAACCACCGATTTCAAATAGACTTAAATTTATATATACAGACGACTCAGCAAAACAATGACTATAGCTCGCAATGCACTTGCCATGGCGTCGCAATGTTAGCTCCGTGCGATTGAGCACGAAACTACAAATAGTTATCTTTTTGCGCTTTATTATCAAATTCCTGCGTACGTAACTATATTTACTTGAAAACAATGAGACATTATTTTCTGTATGATTTATAGAGTTGATACCTTTTTTTGTAGATCATCAAATTACAACGAGAAAACAAATCATTTGTAATATTTAAACAGCATGAATAATTAAATGTAAATACCATTCGTACAAGTCTAAGCAACTTTTTCCAACTATTTCAATCTTTATATGTTACGCATTTCACCATTCGAAAAATTTATCCTTACACGACCAAAATATACACCAAAAAGAAAAAAAAATAACCGGCAGCATCCAAAAAGCCCGCGCGCTATCCCGCAAAACGAGGCAATAATCGAAAACCGAAATGAAGCCATAAATCGGTAGGCCAGTTGAGAATCGTCCGCGCCGCATTCGTTCGGTGCGGTCTCTAATGAAGACATCTATCCGGCGAATCCCGAGAAGGAATCGGTAGAGCCGAACAGAAGAGCGAACGCTGGCGCAGAGAGAGAGAGAGAGAGAGAGAGGGAGCGAAAGTGAGGAAGAGAGAGAGAGGAGAGAAAAGAAGAGAGAAACCGCCTCGACGAGTCATTCGCACAATGCGCGCGGCGGCGGCGGCCGCCCCCCCAAAGGCAGCCCCCTATTGTCGGCTTGGCGCGCGCGCGCTTGCACACCGCGCAATAATAGTCGCTCTCGCGGGCTCCTTTATACCCGTCAAAGGACCAACACAGCCAGTCGTCCATGTTCGGCTTTTCTCTCTCCCTCTCTCTCTCTCTCTGTTCGGCGATCGAGATCTTTCAATCTCGTTCGACGCCTACGACTCCCTTTTTTCCTCTACTCTCGCTTCTTTTTTCTTTCCTTTTCCTGCCCCTCGTTTGCTCTCCCTCGTCCCCTCCTCCCCCGCCATGTGTATAGACTATGGTCAGACACAGCGCGTGAAAAGGATTTCAGGGAAAACGTGTGGGATGTACAACCCCGGCGACACGGCATTTACAGGCTTCGAACCATTTAGCGAGCGCACATGCAGCCACGTATATATGTATATATATATATAGGATACATCATTATATACACGTGCATTTTCGCTGAAAAACGAACGAAGCTGACAATGAGCCAAAGGAGATCCCGCGTCTACCTGTTCCTACACACACACACATACATACACTTTCCTCTATATAAGGGTGCTTGTTCGACACACCGTGTTCTTCTCTCACACACATATACAAGGATGAAATCGTCCGTGCGAATAAAGGGGAGCGGCTATAGGCTTCACGGCCTCTTGACGCCATTTGCTACCGACTAGGCGTGTTTAGATTCCAATTTTTCCTCGCTTCATTCACCGTCTTATCCCCTATTTTACGAGCTTTATTTCCTTCTTTGCTCGCGTTAGTCGCGCGCGTTAGCAGCACCCACGGTAGTTAGTAGACACGTCGATCCTTATACTCACGGGCATACTCTTTCGAGCATGTCGAGCGGGTATTGTAGCTCGTGTTTTTTTCTTCTTCTTCTAGAACCATTCATCGAGATCATTTATTATTTTTCTACAGGTTGCACTGCAGCTCGATGAAGATACACGGGGCTGTGTACACCAGTACAATAAGCCGAAAAATTATACTTCTTCTCGGGAATTTAAACTCAAGTATATTGACAATTTAATATAAAGGCAATGTGCAATGGAAGGAAACACTTTTAACGTTCGACTGACATTTTTTCCCATGCACAAATTCTCTTAGATTTCACATTTTTTATATAATTTATATGAGATTTAAATTATAGATCAGAACGGGTATTTGAATCAGATAAAAAAATGATAACTACGTATATATCATTATCTGAAAATTTAGTACACCCCGAGTGACAAATCATTCCAAATATTTGTAAAGTTGTTTACGCAGTCTTTCGTAACGCAGTCCCAAGACGACGCGTGTATAACACGCTCGTCATCCGTTATAACAATCCGTGATTCGGAGACTCATTATAGAGCACGGAAAGACAGAGATGCACCCCTATACACTCGCCGGCAATACCACAGCTGTATAGTATACATATATACACGCAGGCTACACGGTAGGAGCGTTACGCTTTTATTGGGGCCTCACGCCTATTCCTCGCTCTCTCTCTCTCTCGCTCTCACACACACACCAGCTCTCCTCGTAAAACCATAGCGACTGCCAGTGACACATTACATATATTATTAGCATTTCAACTGGCATACCTACTGCTTGTTTCTCCTTCTTCTTCATCGGCCTTCCTTTCCACTTGGGATTTCTATATCCAAGTCCCCGCCTCCTTCGCTCCTTCTACTTTTTACGGTTATAATTTTATGATTCAAAAGAGAGATACGAATCGTCTTCGATAATTCTCATCTCTCCCCTTTATACGAGAAAAAATCGACTTTTCGAGGCTCGTTAATATCTTTACCTGCTTATTCTCAAATTTATATCTTATTCCTGTTAGTTTCCAAGTTTTTTCAAGAAAAAGTGTTAAAGCCTCTTCAAACCATAAATTCCTCGTCGCTTAATGCGTTAACCTCGATCTGTGCCACCAAATCTTGTCGTATACGTATATAAATGTATGTGCGTGTGACAGTGTGCGCGTGCGTTTTAAGTAACTTCACTTTGGAGATATATCTTGATTTATACATCTTACTTATTATTATCACTTTTTTTATGTCACCTGCTAGTACGGCCACGTACTTTAAGATATTTTTATTTTTTAATCTTGAGCAATCGCTTGAAAATATGGATTCATTCGCCGATTCCTAAAAAATTATTACTGCTTACGTCAGTGTGCTTTATTAATTAACAAAAGTTTAGCAAAATCCGTTATAATCCGCATTTATCCACGTTGTATATTATAATCTACTACTTTATTAATCTACTACTAGTTATTAGTATACCTAATTTTATGCTATAGAGATATTACCCTTTACGTTTCAGCTGCTGCAATGAATTGCATAATAGTGTTTATCGTGAATTTTCATTTTAAAGACATTATAAAACACTCTGACTGATCGAATTCCTTATAAGGATATCTATATCTATATCTATCTATCTTTTTCTTTTAAGCTTTTCTAAGTGTCATCTAATAAATGATAAGACTTTGAGGTAGCTACAATATATCAGTCTCCTACAGCTTAAGATTTTAGACTCGTAATACTTACTTATCTAAGAATGGCCAGATTAGAATTCAGTTTGCACAGAAACTCACTATATAGGACTCCTGTTCCAAGTTTTTCAATATTAAGAATTTTCATACCTATATATGCTTACCTCCTGTAGCTCTATAAGGTTCGGAACCCCACTTAACGCTGATGGACTCCATTGCTATATTTGTTATAACTACGGTAGAACTGTATCGATGTGTCGTAAATAAAGTATGATAATTTAATTTTCTACGAAAATAAGCACGTTTCAGGATTCACGACGAAAAAATCCCGTTCTAAAAAGAGTTGAAATTACTATATAAAATAGAAAAAGTGACCGAATAGAAAAAGTTAATGAATTTTTTTGATAGAATGAAACACAAATTAGGCATGAATAAGTGTGGATGCTCACAACACTTTTGTTTTATTCTCTACACCGGGTGCCACAAATTTGCAAATCCATTCAATGGGTAGAAAAATATCTAGAAGCTCTTTTAGACTAGAAGTGAATCTAATGGACTAATCACCATAAAATGTGCCGATGTAAATTGTGTAAGTAAAATACAAATTTTATTTCAATAACATCAATACTCGATATTCAAAAGAATTTCTTTATCCATTCGCTTTCTAAATAAATCAAGTGTATTTTAAACCCTTATTATTTTCTTTTGATTAGTGTATTTTATGTTAAGCCTCAAGTAATTTCAAAGAAAGATATCTGATTGTATAAAGGAGGGTTCAGTGACTTAGCCTAAAAATAGTGATTGTCGTTAAACTTTGCAAAAATATTATTTATCCTTAACTTGACTCAATCGCTATCAAGAAAAAGGGAGATTAGTACCCAAATTAGTGAAAAAATACATTATAAAATATCCATTTTAACATTGAGACTATGGAGTTTCCATAGAAAATGAATGCTAAATAGATTAATCTTACCCAAGAGGAACTGTATTTATGGCGCAATACTGGATCAGTACAGATTGCCAGAGTAGCAGTACTGACTCCAAATCTTCGTTTATCACACCGATCCAATAAAGTAAAGTTATATGCATATTACCCGCTATAAAAATGAATACTTTTATATTACTACCGTCGGAGTACATACGCTTAGAATAATGATTTACCCAAAAGTTTAGATCACTATCAGCCAATTTATTCGCACGCGCTTCAGCAGAATAAATTATACTGTTTACACTAACAGTGCTAATACTGTTGTTTGTTTGGGTAGTTTTAATAAGAGCACATTATCATTACAGCTGCTCACATTACTTTCTTTTTCTTCCTCAATAAATATTCAAGTGTTTCTCAAATTTATGATACATTTTTCTACTTGACTTTATTTTATTTCAACGAGGTAATAAATATTATACGAACATCAGTTAATTTTCAACCTTCGATGAAAAATCTCCTTCGTTTCCATTTTTAATCAATGATTTTGCATTTACCTTCCGGTTTACTGAAGGGTTTTTAGGTCTCAGGACTTTTTACGTAATATGAATTCATATATATTTTGTCACTTTTTATAATGATAAAATACACTACGCAACAAAATTATCACAACAAAATTTTTCATCGAAATATTTCCATTTTTCAAATGTTTGTATCTCCGTCAATTTTTATCGTATCAAGATGATTTCTTTTTCATTTTGTAGGTAATTATCTCTGCTTTCAGAAAAAATTAATGTAAAATAAGTGCGCATCAATGCCACATTTCTATGTCTTAATAAGGTCTAGTAACTATTCTTTCTTAAAAAACTTGATAGTTTAGACGTTTACCTGGATCACCCCAACTTTTTCGAAAATAACACATGTACCAACATAAAGTGCAGTTTTCAAGGAGCAATTAAAAAAAAAATCGATTCTCTACGAATTTTTTGATCGAGTTACGCCATTTTGAAGATATTCCTGTTTTTTTATCAAATAGCGCCAACATCAGCATTACCCGATGCGTACCGCGAGGAGGTTGTTGGTCGGCCTTTACGCATCGTTTGGACATTGAAAACGGCCGATCGTGTAAACCATCCTTCAAATTATCAAATTACATTTAACGAATTCGTGCCCTAGGAGCAATCCCAAAGCCCCCTGGGTCATGTTTTTATCTAACTTCGTGATCATCAAAAATTTGGGGCATTTTGGGTCATGGCGGGAGTTTCCTGGGACACGAATTTACAAAATCTAATCACAGATTCGTAATCAGCGACCTCGAAAACTTAAAGAACCTCTTACCTATTCGTTATTGGTTTAAAAAAATTAATTCACGAAAGGTGTAACTTAAAATTGCCCCAGCATATTTTTGTTACATTTAATTTTGCCCCACCATATTTTCAGTAAAATTGGGAATAATGCTTTACTAGGCAGGCAAATTAGCCCTCACACGATAAAGAGACGCCTTCACGAAAGAGGTCTACACTGAGAAAAAAAACAGCCAAAACAGCCGAAATCTACAGGCAAAATGGCATGAGTGCTCGGGCAGTAGGACTTACGCCATATCTGCTTAGCGTCATAGGTAGAAACGGCGGAAGCCTCAGGGAGAA
>JAYJLV010053653.1:0-19187 GCA_036873485.1 Torymus texanus
TCATAAGGGATCTTATAAAACTTGTAATTTTTATATGATCCTATAAGATTTCACATAATTTTTAAAACATAACGTTTATTCCAAATTATGTGAAATCTGATAAGATTATATAAAAATGACAAGTTTTATAAGATCCCTTATGAATTTTAAATATAAAACTATTTTAGTCAATATTTTTAAACTAAAATCTTGGTTCTATGGGATTCTATATGAACTAGAAATTTACAACTTTCTATGGGATTCTATATGAAATAAAAGTTTATAAGATTCTATAGTATTCTATTTTAACTAGAAATTTACAACGTTCTATCGGTTTCTATATGAACTAGTAACTTATGATGTTCTATGGGATTCTTTATGAACTAAAAATTTATAAGGTTTTATGGGATTTTATATTTTCTTATTAGAATAATGTTAAGACTTTCCGACAACAATTAATAAATTATTTGCATAAACTAAAAAAATTATGAAAAAATTATTTTACAATGAAAAAGTCTTCGCATAATATTTCCTAATTTACACGAAAATTAATCTGCTAAAATTATTAATAATTTTTTTCAGATAAATATGTATGTATACATAAAGCTAAGTGACGGGAAATTTCGAATTGTAAATCAAACACAGATTCCACTCCTTACACTACCGATAACATCAGAAAATCGCTACAAAAAATATAAAGTTTTAATTAATGGTACAAAACAAGAAGCAATTATAGTTTATACTTCAGGTAAAAAAAATTAAATACAATATATATGATAAAAACAGAATGAAATCACCGTTTAATAAAATGGAATATTTCAGATTCATTAGAAGATTTAAACAAAAAAATAAATGAAGGAAGACCTAAAATACCGCCCAAACAATTACTGTATTCTGCATCCGAACTAAGTGGCATAGATGATATTGAAAATAAAGGTAATGATCAGGACGATGAAATTGAGGAACGTAAAGATAATTCGAAAAAAATATTGCAATTAAAATTGAAAGAGTTCTCAAAAGAAAACGTAAGTAAAAAATACTACATAATTGGTTGACTTATAATATTTTAAAACACTGTCGGTCACAAATAGATATTTAAAATTTTTAATATTCTCCCGAAGTATCCCCATTCAAATAATGTTTATTGATTCGAGTATTCCCCAAGCCCTTTAGCTTTTACATTATATATTGTACCGTAATTAATCATAATTAATACAGCAGTGATAGGTACCCTGTCGAAAGAGACTTATAAAACCTCATAAAAAAAAATTGTATACGAGAGAACATGTGTATTTGAACCTGAATATACACATAATAACTAATAAAATTTCTATTTTCATAGTATTCAAGTTGATAAAACCCATATAATTTCTATCAGAATTTATAGGAGTTAATCAGTACACAAAAAATTTTCATATACCATTCTATAAATTAATGGTTTTAACATGAATTATACTATAAAACGAGATTATAAAATAGGCCATTTATATCTTATGAGAATTAAATAGAAAATAGACAAATATAATCTTTTTTTCAATGGGAATTAATCAGATGCGTTCCAATTCAAAATTTTATTAAGATTTAAATTGGTTTTACTCATAAAAATTGTATGGTCATTTATGGGACTAACAAGAAAATTTGCCTTGTTACTCTATAGGAATAATATTGCAAATAACAGATAGAATACAATAGTGATTTAATTGATTTTACATATGAAATTTTATGGAATCTTATGCGCATTTGAATACAGAATGTACGCTGGGTTCTACAGGACCAATAAGGATTTTCTGGTAGCCATAGCAATGGATTTTAATAACGATTTTACTATAAGAAATATATATATAGTTTTATGGGTATCTTATGCGCATTTGAATATGGAATGTACGCTGGGTTCTAAGAGGACTAATCAGAATTTTCTGGTAGCTATAGCAATGGGTTTTAATAATGATTATACTATAAGAAATATATATAGTTTTATCTGATTTTTCGCTTTTCTTTTCTGAATACTTTATAAGAACGTTTAGTATATTACTCGCTTAAATAGAATAATGATTTAATAGGTTTTACATATTCAATTTTATGGGTATCTTATGCGCATTTGAACATGGAATGTACGCGGGGTTCTAAGAGTACTAATAAGGATTTTCTGGTTGCCATAGCAATGGGTTTTAATAATGATTTTACTATAAGAAATATATATAGTTTTATCTGATTTTTCGCTTTTCTTTTCTGAATACTTTATAAGAACGTTTAGTATATTACTCGCTTAAATAGAATAATGATTTAATAGGTTTTACATATTCAATTTTATGGGTATCTTATGCGCATTTGAACATGGAATGTACGCGGGGTTCTAAGAGTACTAATAAGGATTTTCTGGTAGCCATAGCAATGGGTTTTAATAATGATTTTACTATAAGAAATATATATAGTTTTATCTGATTTTTCGCTTCTCTTTTATGAATATTTTATATAAGGAATATTTAGTATATGTATTACTCGCTTAAACAGAATAGTTTTTAGGCATGACCGCCTTATATATTCACCAGAATAAAAATGATGTTTATAGATTATCTCGATGAATTTTCAATGAATCGTTATGAAATTTTGCCTAAACATTTGTCTAATGGTACGAAAGGTCCAGTTTCAATTCCAGAGATAGCCATAAAAAAATATATGAATATGCCAGTAAATATAAAAATAATAAAAAAACCGATTTTTAAGCATAACATATAAAAAGAATTAATTTTCAGTATGATTCCAATTTATTTCTCTAATAAAAATAATTATTATAACTATTTCAAGTGATTAAATTTTCAATATAATAAAATACAAGATTCTCCTAAGTAGTTTAATCGTGCTTATAATGGAATTAGAAAAACGAAGTTTTTATAAAGGGGTTCTATATTATGTATAAGGGAGCCTAAAGGAATTATAATTATGTGAATGATAAGATAACAAAATTTATCGTGAAATTTTTATGTATTTAACCTTTAATACATCAATCAAGTTTTCATTTTTATTGATTTAGTTAAATCGACACTTACAACTATTTAGATTTAATAATACTTTTAAATAATTATATACTTAAGTATAATACTAATTATTACAAAGTAATTAATGGATATCACTTCTGTCAGTTTCTGTCCCAGATTCAGATTCATTATCATCATCGGCATCATCATCGTCAGAAGAAGATTCCTCTTCTTCTTCTGAAATAATTTCTTCGATGTCTACTACTTCCTCTTCCCTATTATCTTTTTTCGCTGCTGCAGCATTTTTCGATACGTCTTTCCGTTCACGTGGCTTTCTGTTTAAATCTTGTATCTTACTGGCAATATACATTGGTACATGTACCATTTCTAATTCTATATTTACGGGGTCTAATTTGCAGACAGATTGCAAGTAAAATGAAAAAATTCCTAGAACAGTAAAATATTTATTATATAACTTTAATTTCAACTAGGAATGAAAAATCAATTTATCGTACCGTATATCGCTTGCAATTTTTCCGGTGCTATTGCAGGTTTTGCCGGAATATTTTTGATACGATTACATGGGCGTCCAGTAACGCTAGAGGCTTTCAATACACCAATGCTAACAATTGTTACAGCGACCGATTTGACAAATGTTGTATATTGTTTGTTCGTTCTCGAGTACGACTCAGAGCCGTCACATCGTTTTTTGCATGTTTTCGTTAGGAAAACGCTTGATGCTTTATTAACTGCATCTATATATCTATCATAACACATCCAAAAGTCATTTCCGCAATGAATCTAAAAGTAAATTTTCAATCAATACTATATGTAAGTAAATAATTTTTATACGAAGACAAAAACTTATAACATACCGTATTATCATCTTTCTTGTGGAATCCAAGTTCCACATCGCCTAATCCCTTTGTTGAAAATGGATTGATTTGTCTACTTGCTGAAATGTTAAATGTAATTAAATTTTAAAATTGATATTTTATCATCACTACAAAATAATGATTTTTAAGGACAATTTAATATGTGCGGACGAAGCTACAATGTTTTATTATAATAAGACATATATAAAACATTGATTCCAAGACTTAATTATTTTTCGTTATTATATTCAAGATTTTATCTTATTAATGAAGCAACTACGAATGCGGAGTGACTGTAATGATTTTGAAAAGTATTAAAATAAATTTATATAAAATTAAAATTTTATGTAAGAATCTGTAACCGGTTCCGACATTCCAAATACAATACTCAAATTAAACAGTTAATCGCTCCATATTTTATGTTGCGCGTACGCCCTAAGAGGAAATATACAGCTGATATAATAAATTGTCAGTTCTTGTACTCATGTTGACCAGAAATTGAACCATTCGGCAGTTTTTACATTACTTTCTATTAAAATTTTTATGATATTTAGTAAATAGTAGAGTATGCAACAATATCATAAAAAGAATTTCAAGTAGGAGTAACACGCGATCACGTAAACATTTGAAAATTTAAAAACTCATAATCATAGTAAAAACTGATACGATTTCACATCGAATAATAGTATGAAAGTGTTTTAATCTTACCGTATTCATCTACTTTGTTTAAAATTTTTTTCTGTAGGCTTTCATTGAGATTGCGCACTTTACGCAATTCTTCTTCTTTTTCTTCTAATTTTGTTTGAAGATACTCAATTTTTCTTTTTAGTTCTGTAGTTTCTTTAGATGTACAGGAATTGTTTTTCTTATTATTATGTTTCTTCTTTTTAGATTTTTTAAGACGTTTTCTCTGAGATTCATCAGTATTTGTTACTACTATTGTTCTGTCCCTTATTGGTTCACAAGTAAGATCTATTGTACTATCATTACGATTATCTACTATTTTAAGACTAGTTGTATTTACATTATCATCAGTACTTTTATCTTTTTCAATACTTGGGTCATCTTTCAGAGTAGATTGCGTGATCTATATCGAAACAAATAATCAATTAAGTAAACAGAAGTATTTAAAAATTATTAAAAACTGTTATTAAAAGTCGCTTTAGAACGCATTTTTTTAAAGCTTGAAATTTCTAACTTAAATGTATATATGTGTTTTGTCAAATTTATATATTTCAATAGCCAGTTTATTTTTATTAAAAATTTTATTAAAAATCTTAACTACCCTGGTAGAAAATTAACCATCTTTTCTGACCAGCTCATTAACTATTGATCAGAAATTTCACCATATCTTGACTAATAATTAACTAAAAGTCTGGTCAAAATTTGGTCATTAGAGCATTAACTATAGTTTATAACTATAGTTCAAGCAGTTTAACCTATACCATGCGCATGCGTAGAATCAGTGCGCATGCTCTAGCAAGCACGCAGGAGTTCCCTATCACCGTATAAACAATAGCCTATGCACGTCGTGCGTCTCTGCTCGTGAAAAGTTATTATTTACCGCATGAGACAGTTGTCGCACGAGTAAACCGGGTGAAAAAAATCTTATTCACTAAAAATCACTTTACGTACTAACTCGAGCCATATCTCATGCGACAACAGCCAAATAATAGCATATTAATGATTACATTTTTGGGTTCGATAGTATAAAAATTATATTTTGATCAGAAATTCATCAGATTTTGATCAATTACCAGAAATTTCAGCATATTCTGGTCAATTTCTGGATAATTTTCTACTGGGGTATATAACACCGTATGCTTTTTGATCAACAACCTCCTTTTTCATGTTAAAAAAATAGTTATACTAAAAAACACTAGGAACAAAACTACACTGTATTATATAGTAGTTTTATAGTTAATTTTACTAGATAGTTTTATCGGTGTAACTTTACCACCATACCTGTTTTAGTGCTTCAGTATCTATATCAATATTAGAAGAGCTGTTTAAAGAGTCATCAAAAATATTTTCAGGTACTTGTTCCATAGTATCTTGAAGAACACAAGTAAGAACTGAAACTTGATTCTGTAATTTATCACTGGTTCCGTCTCTCGGCTCTGCCAAAGCAGTACCAGAAGTATCAATAATATTTTCGTCTGTTATTAAAGTTTGTTGTTTTTGGATAGCATTGTCCCCCTAAAAAAATTAAAACATTTTTGTTCCGAACATATTTTCTGAAAATTTTGTTAATATGTAATAAATATTAAATTAATATGCAGGGAATAAAATGATAAACTGATAGCTTTGCTTGAAATTTAAATCAATATACTTTGAGTGGGTATCGAAAAACAGAAAATGTTTTTTAGAAAGTTCAAAATATCGAAAATTATTGTATAGAATATCATTTTTGCGAAGGTGCAGAGATCAGAAATCTAACACATTAAAAATCTATTTATTTAGAAAGATCACCATATAGAAAAATGAAAAATCGAATACCAAACTTTAAAAAAATTTAATTTCGAATTAGTTAATCTTGATACTGTAAGGAAATATCGTCTATTAGGAATTAATTTCTAATTAAAATTTTCGATTGTTTGATTCTTCGCTCAATTGTTTTCATATTTATAAATTTTATTCATTGTGAATTTCGATATTCATTCTTGTCGGAACTACAAGCTTTCCATTGAAAATATTTCTAATAAATTACCTTCCTATACATATAAATTTTCTATTTTTCGATACCCACTCTATACCTTCGGTTATAATGTAATTATGACATTCAGAATTACTCACAAGGAAAAGCATTTGAATAAAAGACTACTGATGTTCTCAGAACCGTCAGAAATCATTTCTGATGAAAAAGTTTCTTTTTTGTTGGCTTTAGAGTTTTCTACTCACGTTTTTAAAATACACGAAAAAAGTATGGGTTACGCCAGCTATTTTTGAGTTAAAAGGGTATAAGTAAACGTAAATAAAAAGTCACACAAGGAAAGATCACTTTCTTACTTGTGTATCGAGCAGCATTTTTTGATACCACGCGTAGGAAGCTTAATTTAGAACACGATTTTTTACATACATGATTTTTTTATCAAAGAGTGTGTAAAAGAAATTTTTCACAGAGGACGCAATTTACTTTTTCCTAATAATTTTATTATTTAAATTATCCATTTACCTTATTAGAATTTTCCGTTGCCAATTTTTTTTTTGTGTTAGAGTTGTTTTCAGAATTTTTTCTTTTTTTCAAAACGGTAGACTGTAAGAATAATTTATTATAATTGAAAACTTATTTTAATATAATAAAAATAAATTATTATGATAAAAGTTTTAGTTAAAGTTATGACTGTTACCAGCGAAATCACGTAAATATTCGTGCATGTATCATAGGTAAGAATATAAAGAATACATAAGAAATAATAGTTTAAAATTTAGGAATAGAAACATGTTTTTAATTCGGGCGATTAGCGGCTGCTAAATTTTATTATATTTTCCATTATTGATCAAATTGGTGTCATATAAACAAAATGCAATCTCATACTCGAAAGAAGGCGTAATTAAAATAAATAAATAAAAAAACTTAAAGTATTGTTTCACAATTTGAATTTTGTTCTAAATTTGAAAAGAAAATAATAATTTTTAATGGAATCATGCTCTCTATATAAGTTTAACAATCGTACAAAAGTAATTCCATCCTAACTACTTAATAAAAGACTTCAAAATAATATGAAGAATATTGTAGTTGAAAAATAAAACTTTGCTGTTACGAAAAAGCAGTTTAGTATGCACTATACAGAAGAATATAGATGAGAAATTTTACGAACCAGGATCAAAAGTACTATAAATACATGTGTTAAAATTTTCTAACTCAAATCTGTTTGATGACACAGGTCTGCCAAAAATTGTGATTGTTTTTAAAATACTCCGGGCTCAGAATCAACCCATCCCGTCATGAATTGGAGATATTTGTGGTATTGTACAAAAAAAATTGCGTTTTAGACCACTTCTAAGATTATGTACAAGGTCTACCAAAATTTTTTGCTTTATCTTACTGATAGTAAGATAACGTAAGACAAATTTTCATCTAGTACTACTCTTCCCCTTTCAAATCCATTTTTGAATGGTCATTTACGATTTTTTCTTCGGGAGTTATAATCATTTTAAAATGACGTATTCTGTTGAACAGCATATGCTGTAAATGCTTCCGTTGTACCATAAATTGTTAATTGAAAATCAACGTTTCGAATTCATTTTTGAAAAAAATAAATAAAATTGCTTTTATATTGATTTGTAGAACTTGCTCACTCCTATGCAGATCGGCATCTTCTCCTTGACCTTTTTAAAAAATCCTTTAAATGCCCCACAACAGGTGCCGATGGAGGCCTCAGAGGGCGAGGAGGTGAGGGTGATCTCGATCTGTCCTCAGATATCATAATGGTTGAGGCCAAATCATCATCATGCACGACCCTCATGAGTCCATCTGGCCCAAAAAGAACGTCACCTGCTTGCATTGGTGGGGTGGGAGGACTAGTGTCCATATTAAATTCCATCAATTACTGCAGAGTAGAAAAATAAAACAAAAAAACAATAAGCGGTTCCTCTTATATATAAAACATCATGAAGCGGCTCTCCATATATTTTTAAGGTCATGAATTCATTTATAGCTTCATTTATAGCGAAGTTATAAACTAAAAATTTCTAATTCCAAGATATCTAATTGAATTTGGGCAACATAAAACATAAAAATACTAGAGAATATTCTGGGACATGGATATGATTTAAAATTAAAATAATATGGTTAAAAATGAGATCAAATAATTTCCCAATTTAGAATTTTCAAATATCCAACTTAGATTTGAATTATGATTACTTGTCTGACTACAATTCGTATGCGAGCAGTTCCTCATCAGTCGTTCTCATGACTCGTGCTTATAATAACTTTTTTCGGATCTACGAGGAAGCCATTTTGATGGTGACGACTTCTAAACCATTCTATCCAAATATCTGTTCACTTCCAATAAGTCATCTCGTAAGTGTCTAAATAGTCTTGACAAATTGGTTACATTTGCGGTCATTTCACATTTTATAAGCAAAAGGTTGCTATTAATGAAAGTGTTAAAAGCATTTATAAGAGTTACTTCAAGATGTTAATTTTACATAATTATTTTCCAAAAATATCTCTTACGCATAAATATCTCTAAATCCTAACGTGATGAATCGATTTTGAGTCAGGATTCTATATTATTTTAAAAATAATTTACAGTTTTTTAAGAACAAAATTATGCAGTCCTATGTTATTAATGTGAAAAATATTTACTTTCACATAAGCGCGATAGATACAAAACTTGCAAAGACAACTATGACGCAGAGTAACTTAACTACGCAAGGCCTCCGTTCGAACTTTACCAAAATCGCGTGATCGGCAAATGGAAAATAAGGATCATCACGTGCAATTATTCCTACCCACTGTTAAATCAATCAGAAAAGGGAAATAACACCACGAGTATTATAAAAACCGTAGTAGAACCCATAGTAATTAGAGCTTAGAAAGAAAGCAATGAACAATGGATTAAGTAACCGCGATTGCGCGTCCAGACATGCGAGGAAGTAACAAACCCAGGTGCCGGCCGTCCACCCATGAATTTAAGTATCATTTAAGTATCATCAAAATTAAGTATACTCTCAAAATCAGATATTCGATAAAGATTATTAATTGTATTCAATCGTATTCCATATTCGATCCAATATTCGACTTTTGGTGAGTAACTTCGAATCTCGTCGAAAAACAAAAGAACTCCTCTTACCCATAACATATAAGGAGTCCAATATTAAATTCGAAAAAACCTATTTAAATAAATTTCAGTTCTATGAATTTATAAGTCAAATGCAAGATCGTTCTCATATCGATTATTTAAAAGTATACATAATTTATTTGAATAGTTTTTTCAAAAATGTTTTTCTTGAAAGATATTCAAGTTAGGTACTTATTTGTTATATATAATAATTATATACATTATTATTACTAATATTTTACCTGTTTGGTATTAGATACTTTTTTTTTTAATGATTTCTTGTTATCGATTGATCTAACCTTCTTAACCTTTTTTTGTTGTTTAACATTACTTGTCAAATTACCACTACCATCCTTAACATCATTTTCATTCGTCATTTCCTACAATTACAAGATTAATTAGAGTTTTATTCGTGCATTCTTAATATTAGAATATGATGAATATGATAAATATGATGAATATTAATAGTAGTTTGAGTATTTACGATATAAAATAATATAATAGTACAGTACGTAATGAGTGTGTGAAATAGCATACTATGTAAAAAGGAGGGTAAGAGTAGCATATTTTTCTCACTTAGGCACATGAGTTTACCGTATCAGCAAAAATATTTTTTGTGTGGGTGCGTTACTGCTCAAGCGAAGCGAGATTTTTTAAATTAAATGATAAATATAAATAAAAATTCTTTTTATCTTGTTATTGATAGTATATTATTAATCAAAGGAATAAAGTGGGCTGTGTACTCTGTGCGCGAGAGTTGTCACCCGAGTGAAGCGAGGCGTCAATCGCGCCGGTTCACGAGTGCAACATTCGCTTTTTGAACACAACTATCGTAAATGTTTATTTTGGCTTCACAACATCCGGTCATGACTTTTTATACAGGGATAGAGAATAGGGATACATAGTGCATAATCTTTATTACCCTTGGTATGAGCACGAAAAAAAAAGAATTATGTTAAAAATGAAAAATCTTATATGGATAATTGTTATGCATAATTGTTATAAGAAAATTGAGAGTGCAAAATAAAAATGTGCATAATTCTTGTGTGTCTAAAGCATTCCATGTCTTAATTATTAATTGATTACATACTCAACTTGTTTTATCCTTTCATGTTTTCTGAAAAATGCATTTTTTTCAACTTTTTTGTTATGTTTCATCTGAATCATATCTTATTATCTGAATATTTTTTCAATCACTGAATAACAAGGTCAATGAAGTGGTCATTATTTTGATCATATTATTTATTGTCTTCCGCAGTAATTAATAGATTTGCATTACATTGTATAAGGAATGACTTCTTTAGAAATGCAAATAAATGTGAAAAAATGAAGTAATTTTTTCCATAATTTTAACGATGCTATTGTAAAAACAATGTCAGTCTATATTGAAATTTGCAAAGTAAGAGATAATGATAAACTATGTTAACTTCATTCGATCATGAGATCGAAATATTAAATTTTCTGATTTCTTCTATTGAAAATTAATTTTATTCCATCCTATCGCGAGTCCTGGAAGGAGTATTTACGATTATCAATTATATACTGTCAATAAATATTACAGTATTTGTAATCCTAATAAAGGATAAAATGGATAATTCAGTATTCATGTTTTACGTTATAAACTTTTATTTGTTATATAATTACTGAATTTCATAATCATTCGGAATAAATGTAACATAAACTTTGGATTTGACATCAATGACTGCAGCTTTTCGTTTAATTGTGTTAATATTACGAAAAATATATCTAGACTTTTTTTTTAAGACTTTAAGAATGTGACATGCTATTGGTGCCTCATCTTCTCTATTAAAATCATTAGGGCCAATTACCCAAATACGTCCACAAATATAACATTCATTACATGAAGATATAAAGTAATGGATTTCAATTATTTCTCCTGTCTCTGTCTCAATAACTGAATCATTTGTTTTTTGTGCTCGGGCGTAGTTTATACTATGAAGAAACATTGATTTGTAAATGCACCGATTGTATGTTTTTATAAAAATTAATTTATTATTCATAAAGTTTTGGAAAAGGTTTTGTATTGAAGCATTTTCACGCCCTGCTTCTGTAAAAGTACAATTTCCCACTTTAGTAACGTTTTGAAGAGGCTGTCTCTCGGTAAATAATGATTTGCAATATTTAATAGAAGTATCTGAATCATTTTGTCCTTTAGCAAGATGATACTGAAAAATTGATTTTCTTAGCCATTTCTCCGCAATTTGCTTAATACATCCGTTAGGAGCATTTATTTGCCGCATAAATAGATATATTCCATTTTCAAATGCAAACGCTGAAGTAGCCCATAAAGGGCCAGTACGTCTTACAGATGTTCCATAATGCATTACTGTATGGAGATTGAAAGTTACAAACTTAATATCATACATAATTTGAGTTTCTCCAACAAATTTCAATAAGTAATATTCACATCTTTTTATTTCTGATTCGGTTATCGAATCTTTCAAAAGAGTGTAAATACAATCGACTAATTGAGCGAACGAATAAAATAAATCGTGTGGCAGTATACCATGTAGACATGGTAAACATATAATAATTAACCATGTTCTTAATTCAGTTGCTTTGAATTTATCGAATAAACCTAATCTACGAATAGATCTGCGGATTTCTCTACAAAGCTTAATTCCACTCATGCGTTCATTAATTTGTTCACGATCAAATTTTGTGAACTGGAATTTATTCCAATAATGGAAAAATTGTCGTGTTATACCAAGTAAAGTGCCATGCATATAATCAGGGGGCAAGTTCCAGATAATGTCAAAGTTATTGACTGTCAGTAATATACATTCACCTTTCACGCCATTTATGCATTTTTTATAGCGAATGCTTTTCTGAACATCTTTTATATGACCCTCATGACATCTTAATGCAGGATCATTTTCAAGTATAGGATATCGCATAGATCCACTATTGTATATACCATTATGATAGCAGTAACTACATCCAGAATTACCATTAAATTTTATTCTATTTTGTAATAATGGTCTAGCAACGCTATCAACACATCCAAATAATGGAACAATTTTTTTGTTTTCAACTAAACCAGTACGATAGTCAACAACATCAATTCCAATGGATTCAAGATCTTTAATTTCCTGTACAAAAATAGACATGAACAGATCAATGAATGCTGGGGAAGGCTCTTGTTCGGTTTGCCACAGTGCAACTAAAATAATATGTTTGAATCGTTCATTAGGACTTAGTTCATTTAAATGTAGTTGTAAAGGCCACATACTCTTTTTTGAACTATTGAATAACTGCGCACCATCAATATTAAAATTGAAAGTTAATGCTCCAGGTAAACGTTTTTGAATGTCTTTATAAGTTGAGCAATCATAAATATCACGTATTGTATCAATACACGTAGTTTGCTGCTTTCTATAAAATTCCTTTAAATTATCTTGAATGTCTCATTGATTTAATAAAATTTCTAATTGATATTTCATATCAATAGAAATAAAATAATTCAGAGATGTAGCGGATATAGTAAATGTTTTAGCACACTTTTCACATGTTACAGAAGTGGAAACATTTTTCTGTGCTTCAATTGCAAGTAAATGAATATTGCATGCAGAACAATAATAACGTTTCTTTAATTTATTTGATGGTGGAGCAAGAATTTGCGACAACAAATAGGGTGTGTAATTCCATGTTTGAAATTGGGGTCCGGCCAATATTTTTACTAAATCCAACAACGCAATTTGCTCATTTCGACTGCTATTAAACCTAATAATTAGGCCTCGAAGCATCAATAGTACATTCGAAACTGTTAAGTTTGAGGATTGAAACATGATTCGGTTATCTTGTGTTAAACTATCATTATTATTTGTTTCAGAAAATAAATATTCGTTATCTTCAGACTCAGACTCAGAATCACTGTCACATATAACATTTTTACCATTTATATCATTGAAAGAATTTTCATCTACAATTTCACTTTTAGAAGCCATACCAATATCATTACTTTCTATTATAACATCATTATTGAGCATTGCAATATATTCGTTAATGTCATTGTTCAACTCATTATTTGTTATTGATGGTTCCATGAAAGTACTTGATTCTTTTTCATTTGGTAGATCTAAATTACTATCGGAATTTTTAACAAACTGCTTCACTACAAATAACGTAATACGTGAGATAAATATTTTGTACATTTATTTATTGCTATTTTAGAATAAAACGCATTGATTTCGAAAAAGCCAATATCCATTATACCATGAGAAAATTTTAAATATGTAATGAGAAATTGAAGAGAATAATCCCCGATAAAAATGTTAATCATTGATTTATAATCCATTCACCAAATGTGAAGGGATTGGCCAACACTTAAGCCAATGTTTTGCCATTAATATCGCTAATTTTGTTACAAAATATTCCAGTGATTGGTGATAGAATACCCAATTAAAAAAAAATCATGTAGCATACGCTTTTATGTAAATATATAATTTTCAGATAAAAAAGATAATTGGATAAGATAATAAGTTGTCGTCAGTTAATACTTCAACCAAAAGAAAAATTTATAATTATTGATAATTATTTGATATCCTTGGTTCATCAACCATTGCCTAATAGTTGCTCAACATTTCTGTTATTCGTTAATTGGCCTACTAAAATTAGCGAAAAATTGATCGATAACCCATTTTTATTTAGTTATTTTTTACCAGGGATTTTTATAAAGAAAAATATGACATTATATAATATTAGCTTTTCGCTTTATGAATCACTCTAATGCAGTGAAAAACTCACACTTTAATTGATTAGTCTGAGACAGTAATACTTTTTTCCATCTTCTTTGAGTCCATCTGCTAACTCTCCGGTTGTCAAAATTATTGCATAAATATAAATTATAGTTTCTTTTTTTCTTCTCCATTTTTAAATAAGTTGTTACAATTTATAAAACTGAAAATTTTGAACATATTTATGTGATTATAATTTACCCAATATCCTCTTCTCGAATACATACAAAGAAGTAATTAAGTATATAAGGGTTATATGCTACAAACATATTTTAAACTCAAAGCTTATAAGAATTTTCGTATTTGTAATTATATAATAAATTTTTGATTATACCATGAACTACTCTCTTAAATAACGATTATGAAGAAAAAAATACCCTAAATTAAATTTATACTAATCACAATAACTCCGAAATTAATTAATAAAACTGCTCCGAGAAAAGTCATGGTAGTACTTAGTACTACTAATAAATCTACTTAGTACTACTAAAGTATCAATCCCTTTTATCGACTAATTCCTAAGAAAAAAAATGAAAAACTGAAAAAATGATATTACCTATAAATTTACTCTAAAATTTTAACCAGCAATTTCTTAAGGTGGTGTTATACCTAAAAATTTATGTGCGTGAAATTTGGATCGTTCACGGTGAACGAAAATTCCAAAATCGCGAATTTTGCTTAGAAGTGCATAAAGAGCAAATAGCCGTTATAAAATTGAAGAATATCGACTAAAATTGGATTTTGAGTGAAACTACCCTCCATGCAACCCCCAAAACCACCCCTAAGATAATATAGACAGGCAAAAAAATTTTAAGTCGCGTTAAAAAAAAGTTAGGAAAAATGTCTCGACGGTTTTGAGTTTATGGGCATGCCCCCAGCCTACAAAAAAATTGGCAACGATAAAACCCTTCCGAAACATTGCCAAATAGGGGATGGAGGGGTACAAATATACGAAAATCGTAGATTAAAAATTCTAAGTCGCGTTAAAAAAAAGATAGGAAAAATGTCTCAACGGTTTTGAGTTTATGGGCATGCCCCCAGCCTACAAAAAAATTGGCAACGATAAATATAAAAATAATATCACGATAAATATAAAAATAATCACTTTTTCTCTATTTGACATTTTTATAGAAAATTTTCAGTTGTAAAAAACCGCATTCAGAAATTCGATTTCGTTTAAAAGATACAGCTAAAATAGTGAACTTATTGTTTTGTACATTTATGTACGTGTAAACTTTAACTTTGAAAGCTGTTTTCTCAAAATACAAAATTTTGAGGTTTGACATTACTTTTTTGAGACTTCTTAATGGATTTTGATAAACAAAGTGGAAATTGTTTGTCATATATTCATTTCTACATGAAGCTCTAAAATTAGAAAATTTTAGAGTATTTTTTTGAAGCTGAAAACTAAAAAAATTAATAAAATTAACATCAAAAAAATTAAAAATTTTTTAATTTTAGAGCCTCATGCAGAAGGTGGATATATGACAAACAATTTCCACTTTGTTTCATCAAAATCCATTAAGAGGTTTCAAAAAAGTAACGCCAAATGGTTTCTTTTTTAAACTGTCATATCTCAGTATTGAGTAAGGATGAAGAACTCTACTGGGTATATTTAAGTAGTAAATGAGTTATATTTATTACACATAAACATATTTTTATTGCAATAATATTTTATTATATTGTTTTAGGTAACTTTGGCCTAGGGAGCCACTAGGTATAAGACCACCTCAACCGAGGAAAGACCATCATGATCAGTCCAGGCATTTATTATATATTCATTATAAACATGATAAAGTTCAAGTTCATCAATTTGACAAAATAAACTATCAAAGTTGTATCAATTACTGTTTAACATAATGTGAAATCCAAAGAGCTTGGTCAATATTCGAATCAATGCACGTTGTTTTGAAAAAGATTAATTGACAGATCATTAAATATTTTAAATGAGGGTTTATGGCCGGCTATATTTTAAAATATTATAAACACTTACAGTATTTCAGTCTCAATGACTGGTTTTGCAGTGGTAAAAAACGTAAAATGATAGGTAATATATAATTAATATATATTTTCGTTAGGTATGTTTATGTAACGTATAACTAAAACATACATTAACAGGCATTATATTTGCAAACATGCTCCAAAATCCAGTTTCTGTAAGATTTCAAAAATAGCATTACCCGACAATTATACACTACCGCTCAAAAATTTAGGAACGTTGAAGGAATTTTATAGCTAGATAAAAAGTGTAATATCTCGGCAAGGAGTGATCGTAGAAAAATTTTCGACATCGCATTTAAAGGTCTTTCCAAGAGCTTCGATACTATGTATTTAAATATTTTTTAACTATTTTTTATCTTTTCGGAAAATTCACTTGAAAAATTAAAAAATTTTATTTTTTTTAACTGCTTTATTACTAGTCATTATAAAGGAAAAGTCAAAAAATAATTTTCCTACACAGATTTCGAAAGTACTCGGAAAAACCTTTAATTTTATCTTTTTGATTGTTTTCTGCGATTTTTTTTCAGGAAAGAACGCTTACATAAGGTGAGCGGTCGAATGACGAAAGTGTATCAAAAACATTATAACTTAAGCGAGATCTTATATTTCTACACTAACTTTAAGCAAGCGTTCCTTTGAAAAAAAAATTGCACAAAATTATCGAAAAGACAAAATTAAACGCTTTTCCGAGTACTTTCGATATCTCTGTAGGAAAACTATTTTTTTTTGTATTTTCCTTAAAAAATGACTAGTAATAAATCAATTTAAAATAAAATAAAAATTTTTTAATTTTTCAAATGAATTTTCCAAAAAGATAAAAAATTGTTAAAAAATTTTTAAATACACAGTTTTGAAGCTCTTAGAAAGACCTTTAAAATGCGATTTCGAAAAAATTTATACGATCACTCCATGCCGAGATATTAGACTTTTTATCAAGCTATAAAATTACTTTACCGTTTCTAAATTTTTGAGCGGTACTGTATGTTAACAAAAGGGTCTTGATGGATTCGTGCTATTTTATGTCTAGGGTGTAACACAGCCTCTATGCTAAATAAGTAAAACAAGATTAATGGCTAGTTAAGTTTCCTTGATCTAATACAATAATTGATGAATCACATTTACTAAAAAACGACATTTATAATGCAGAAAATTTAAGTAAAGCTTTTCGCTTTCTAAAAATCAATGAACCATTCTAATATAGTGAAAAACCCACACTTCAATTGATTGGTATGAAACAGTAATACTTTTTTCCATTTTCTTTGAGTCCATCTGCAAACTCTCCGGTTGTCAAAATTATTGCATAAATATAAATTATAGTTTCTTTATTTCTTCTCCATTTTTAAATAGGTTGTTACAATTTATAAAACTCAAAATTTTGAACATAATTATGTGATTCTGATTTACCCAATATCCTCTTCTCGAATATATACAAAGAAGTAATTAAGTATATAAGGGTTATATGCTACAAACATATTTTAAACTCAAAGCTTATAAGAATTTTCATATTTGTAATTATATAATAAATTTTTAATTATACAATGAACTACTCTCTTAAATAACGATTATGAAGAAAAAAAAATACCGTAAATTAAACTTAATATCAATCTTAAAGTTAATAAAACATAGACCCTATCCATTATTTTTATATCATAAATGTGAAATATATAATTTTTGTAACATTTTTAGCAGACTTTATTAGACTGTTTTATTCCGTATTCTTAAAAATTAAATTCTTTTTAATTAGCAAAGTAAATTTTCTGTTATAGATGAATAAAGACAAAATTAACCTATAAAATATTTGTTAATTGCATTAGCATTTGTGCTAATCACAATAACTCCGAAATTAATTAATAAAACTACTCCGAGAAAATTCATGGTAGTACTTAGTACTACTAATAAATCAAAATATTAATCCCTTTTATCGACTAATCCCTGAGAAAAAAAAAATTAAAGGCTGATACTGACCTACAAATTTACTCTAAAATTTTAACCAGCAATTTCTGAACCGAGGAAAGACCATCATGATCATTCCAGGCATTTATTATATATTCATTATAAACAAGATAAAGTTGAAGTTCATTAATTTGACAAAATAAACATAGAATAATAATAAACAAATAAACAAATCAAAGCTGTATGAATTACTGTTTGACATAATGTAAAATCTAAATGGCTTGGTCAATATTCGAATCAATCCATGTTGTTTTGAAAAAGGATAATTGACAGATCATTAAATATTTTAAATAAGGTTTTATGGCCGGCCATACTTTAAAGTATTATAAAAAGTTGTAGTAAAGTGTAAGTAGTTTAAAACATCGTTAATATTATAATATCGAATGATTTTGATACCTCTCAAATATTTACTATATTTGTTACTTATAACCTCTAAATCCATGAAAATAATAAGTTTTTAGTATACTATGTACAAAAGAAATTGTTAACTTACAAAAAAAGAATTTTGAATGCCTTCAATTATTTTAGAATAAATATAAATAATTTAATAAGCTCGCATGAGTAAATTTTCTTTAAAATTTTTACCAGCGATCTCTGAACCCATACTTGTATTGAAAAATAAAAATGCGATTATGTAAAAAATTTAAAAAAATTGAAAAGTTCGTTATGATTATCCCAAGCATTTATATATAATCGTCAAAATTTTCGAATAATATTGTTACAAAAATGATAAGATAAAGCGAATAAAAAGCAGTTGAAGTCAATCAATTTGATAAAATTACCCTGTTGAAAAGACCTCATAAAATCCGATAAAAAAAACCTCTTTTTCTCCGACTCCCGATAACATTTTTTATGGTA
>JAYJLV010053664.1:9078-19169 GCA_036873485.1 Torymus texanus
TGTCGAACCTTTTTGCTATAATCGTCGTTATATTGTAATTGTACTCCTTTCTCTATATATTTATTCTGCATATTCGTAATTCTATCCATCCATATCTCAATAAAAATTTCACAATATAGACACATTCTCATATAGAAAAGATAACCGTGACCCTACCCACTTGCTCTAATGATACAAAAAAGTTATTGTATCCAATCATACCATCATACTATTTTATCTATCTACATCTGATCCTATATAGATAATTATAATCAGTCTAAACAACAACAGCATTTACCAATCTACCTTGCGCATCTGCCCATCACTAAACTAGCCATATCAAATCAGCCAAAATCACATCTATTAATATATATATATATCTTTTACAAATCCATGCTAATTCAATCAAAAAGCAAAACATACCAACAACAAGATCCTACACCTCAAACTCACCCTCGTAGCGTGTATACTATATACACTAGCGCGTTAATTCAATCTCACGTAGCGATTGCGCGCTCAAGCGAGCATCGCTCGTCGCACCGCATCGATCAGATCGTGTGTACGAGACGAACGAAATTCAGGGTGGGTTATATCGCATATATATACACACACATACACACATGGCTAAACAACTCTGTCTGCACTTGGTATGCTATTCTCCCTTCCTCTCTCTCTCTCTCTCTCTTCGTACGCCTGGTTTCACGACTACTACGTATATATATATATATATATATATATAGCTTCTACGACTATAGGGGTAAAGACGCAGCTAACTTACCTCTTCCGTTTCGTTAGCCTGGCGAATATGTTTTAGAGATTCTCTCGCATCGCGACTTGTGTTCCCGATTAATCAATTTATATGCGTATGAACGCGTGAATTTAACGTTTTATCGCGCAGCGAAAGTTTATTAAGCGCCTCTTACATACGTTATTTTAACGCTGTAAATCTTGCTATCGCGTACATGCGTGTGTGTGTGTGTAAAGTTGAGAATCGAAAATCAATTTTGGATATACGCTCGTCAAGCGGATTATCGGCAGGAAAAAAGAGAAGATGAGACTGGGGTGATGGTATTTTGTGAGAAAACAGATTTTACGGGAAAGAGATGGAGATGGGAATCTGTGGATGGAAGAGTTTGGGAAATTATCTCGAGTCGTAATTTAGGTATAAAAGTCTTGAGGTGATGAATAGTTGAAGTTGAATATATATAAAGGTATAAGATGATATCTGAGATTTTTAGATGTTTCTGAGAGAAGTGTTGGGGTGAATGTAGTTAAGTGAATTTTAAAAGATGGGTAGAATGCGAAAAGGATGAGTGAAGAACTCGCACAGGTCTGATGAAGAAATAAATTAACAATCGTTAATGATTCTTCCGTTAAAAAATAGTTTAATATTAAATGTCTTTTTCTCTCTTTACATTTCTCTTTAATTATCTACACGAAGAGAATTTTTCTGTAAAAATTACCATGATAGTTTGATAAACCTGGAACAATTGAAGAAGCTGGAGAAAAATTCTCTCCGTACATCGAACACTTTCTTTTTGTAATTTTTACAAGCTAGTAAAAATCTTCAAACATAGTTCAAATATTACCATTATAAATTGAACATATTAATTGTTTACCTTAACAGTTACACAACGACACATTTTACTCTCTAAATCCCATCAAATCCCTTTATAACCATACCATTTCATAACACATCCACATCATCCTACCCTTTTCATCCCTAAAAAAAAAGAAATTTTCCAACCTAGCCTTCCCTCCTCCCACCCACTATAAAATAAAATCTCGAAAATTCCTGCCATCATCTTTTCTACACACTCGCATCTCTTAGAGTCGCCGCCCCCTACGGCGCTACTCGTCTCATATCCAACGTAACGCGGAAGCCGTACACGAAGACTATCCTCTCTCTCTATATATATACGACATCACCAGTAGCAACTACTACTACTACTACTACTACCACTCATATATATATACGTGAGACGTCATAAGGTCGCTCGGCAGGCTGACTCCCTCGTGAAAAGAGACGATCTTCTCCTACCCATCCCCTTACAACCCCCCGAGGCCGTAAGAATACTGCAACGCGTAGATAAGTCCTTATCGGAGCCGGTGGGTTCCGATACGATAGAACGAAACGAGGGTGATGTGCACACGCGTATGTGTACGTGCGAAGGGTGAGGAGAGGGGGTGTTATGAGCCATTGTTGCTCATGATGCATCGCCTCGTAAATATTGTATCGAGGCGGAAAGTATACAAGGCCAGACGTACGATAAAGCGACCTTTTTCGGTACGTTGCTGCTGCTGCTACTAGTGTATATATGTATAGAGGTGGAGAGGAATGTGCGAATATTCGGGAGTTTCGGATGCTGGTGGAACAGGAAGATATAGTTTATTTCGGGGGGGGGGGAGTGGAAAATTGATTGTCTTTTTTTTCGATGGTGATTGTGGTGGTTGTTCTTGTTGTTACTTTTGGTGGTAAATATTTAGTTTGGGAGTATATTTAGTACAAGTGGTTACGTAATAGAACAAAAAATGGTAAGTTAGTGAATATAAGCTCGACGATTAGTGTTTGTTCACAATACACCCTTCTACACTGATTGCATTAAACATATATCTTCAACGTTACATCCATGTCCAACCATAAGCGTCGCAACCTATAGCCATTATCACACAAAACGTATCGTGCACAAACTTCCGTTATTCAAACTAGCCAGCACCGATAGTTACCCTTTTTTCCGTCCGATCACATTATTCGGACCTCGGAAAAATCAAACCCATTTCTATATCTCTGACCATACTTGCGCCTTGCAGAATCTTTGTCTCTTCTATATATTTCTCAACTTCTTCCATTTGCTTGCTCAGCTTTATACTATACACACTACACACACGCTCAGCTTTGGCCCCTTTTGAACATGCGGTACAAAGTCGATCGTGACAAATGCCCTCCTCTCTCTCTCTCCTCTCCAGCCTCAATACACTAACGCACATATACACACACATATATATATATATATATACATATACTCGGTCGATGTTATCGGAACGCGGGCGCGCGCGCGCGTGCGCTATATAATTACACGACGGATCCCCGAGCCACTGCGCCCGCGCGTGTATACACATTATTATTATTATTATTATTATCATCATTATTGTTATTATTATTATTATTAATATACTTATGCATCACGGTTGCACAATGCACGAGCGAGAGGGAAATAGAAAGAGAAAGAGAGAACACAATGGTTGCCTGAGGCCAGGGGTGGAGCTCCATGCGCTTGGAGCTCTGCACAGAGAGAGAGAGAGAGAGAGAGAGAGAGAGAAAAAGGAGGAGAGAGAAGGGGTATGAGTGTATGAGGGAGAGAGGGTCTTATTTGCATGCGAAGCTAGATTGCGACCGCGGGCGCGTGGAATGTCGAGGAGTGGTGTGATTCGGCCTTCCGAATTGTGTTTTCCGTTTTGTGGGAAGACTGCGCATGGTTATTTGTTGTTTTTTTTGTTCATGGTGAGTATAGATGCTTCGATGTGTCGTATACTTGTACTGGTCGGTAAGGATTTATTGAAATTGTTTTATATTTTAACGAAAGGTTTGGGATAGATTTGAATGGAGGTAATTATTATATGAGTTGATAAGTATGTTACAAAAGAGCAGTTGAAATGGTTTGATTCAATAAAGAAAAGTAATCATTCAACCCGTAGCATAGAATTGCAGCTAACTATACTATTAGATCTACAAGTAAAACATATAATAAAGTCAGCATTATATTTTCTAATCGAATACGTACAATCGTTATTAATCGAGAGCAGCATGATCCTCGTTCGTTGCTTTAACTAAGTATATAGAAAGGTATAGGAAAATGCATTGATTATAAGATTATTTATGTATTTAGTGATCGAAAGTGAGTGATGAAATTTCGCATCGATGCTTTTTCCTATAAATGGAATTTCAAAAGCGCAAAACAAAGCGAACGTGACCTCGCCTATCAAGATACTCGCATAATAAAGGAATTTCAACACATTCACTTGAAACGTTGAAAAAGCCGCTGTTGTATGTATTGTAATAATCCGTTCAATTGCAAGTTTCGAAAAGTATATGAAAAAAATGTAATTCTAAACAACATTGAATCAATTAATTAGCAGATTATTAAAAGGTTAAAGAAAAGCAGAAAAAATCTCTTACAGCTAGTTATCTCTGCCACTCCCAATAAAACATCATTTTCTTCTTCTAAAAATTATAAAATCAAAAAACTATATACCCAATCCCATCACTTTCCATTCATTCCAAACCTCACGCAACTCCCTATTACCCCATCAGCATCTATGTCCTTTCCACATTCAGTAGACTACTGTGCGCTCAAATAGTCGCGTCGTCATAACGTAAAAAGAAACCCTCGAGTCGACATTAAATCCCAAGCTAAGATCACTGCGTCAGTCAAAGAACGAACCAACCATCCAAAGAACGAAAGAGAGAGAGAGAGAGAGAGAGAGATAACGCGGTCAGGCGTTTCAATTTCGTAGGATCCGCGATTTCTCTCTCTCTCTCCCTACCAGTAGAAGACTAAAGCACACGGGCGGTTCGGAGATAACTCGACTGCGTGGGCGTAGAGTGACAGATTCATTTTCAAGCTATCGTCCCTCGTTCTCTCGTGTCGGGACAAAAATGAAGGAGGGAAAGTATAATACCACCGACGGCCAACCGTTCGTTCGTTCCTACTTTCTTTTCCCTTCGCAAAGGTCGAGGGTTTTCCTCATTCGCGAGCGAATGCTACGAAAATATAACTTGGAAAAGTTTTTTTGGATGGGGAGTATAAGATCGTGATGAGTTATTTTTGGTATCCGGACGGTTTTCTGCTGTAATATCTTATCGGACGAGGCGCTGATTGATACACGGTTATCACGGTGATGAGTGGTATCACGAAAATAAGCTGGCGCAATAATGCCGGTATGTTACAGATATAGAGGTAATCTTTCGAGGTGTAATATTGTCGTACGACAATGTGGTTTAGTATTGTGAGAATTTTGTTTACGAGTAAAAGGAGAGGTTGATGGATAGTTATCAGGATTAACGGTTGTAAGTGGTTTGAGAATTCGTATTAGCATTTACTTTTGGGTTGCGTGAGGTTTTATCGAAGATAAGAGATATATTTTTGGTTATTAATTTTATTTAATATTTCTAATTTAACAGAAAATTCATGGTGTCGCATAATGCTCAACAAATTCTAACTTTTAAGTAACCATATAACTTTAAGTATTTTTACAGCGCGCACTCGGAAATATCAGTGAAGAGCAACATTTTATGATTTACGTGCATCGTAAGCGGAACGAAACTATAATATATGTAAATACTGTATAATGCTCCAGAAAAATAATTAAAAATAAATTAGGCAATTACAATCAAATTAACCGATTCTATTTAATCCATTTCTCCTCATCCGTATATCCTGATAGCACATATATATAGAAAAGAATATTCCATTTATAAAGTTACAACGTAGTAGTCAATGTAAGACATTGAAACATGTGAAGACATTGAACATTGAACATTGAATTATATTGTGACCAGTATTGTCGAGAAATTACTGCTCCCGTTTCTTAGACAAATTATTTCCTTTTCATAATGCATATTTATACCTATACACATCATTTTTATTTTACAAAATAACTATTTCAACTATCTTCTAATACCTGATTTAGAATTATTTTAAATAATACATATTTTTATAAATATGAATAATTTTCATTTAAAAACCGATATATCTTTCTCTTTGTTTATACTTTTTACAAGACCTATACATTCTTACACCTAATTTCCCCTACTAAATTTGCAAAAGCACATCATCGAACAACCACCACCTTCCATTATACAATTTCCACTTTACCCACAATACCCTCTAAAATAACCATTTATCCACCAATATACATCCCTCCTCCCCCACCACACACTACCAACCCTGTCATTCGTAGAACTATACAACAACCGCTCCGATCACTCTCTTCTCTTACTCTTTCCTTCCCTCTTATACATACATATATATACTACACATGCGTCGTCCACTGGGACGTCCAGACCACGCTCTTTCTCACGGCACACACACACATGTTACAGCAGCAACAGCTACACGACGACCAGTCCACATATCCTCTTCTCTCGCTCTGCGAGTGAGCGCGCATATAACACACACTTTGTTTTTGTATATAGCAAGTAGCGCGCGAGCATGCTGTCGCGAGCCCCCGAGATACGCAGTGATTAATAACCACGGTTGCTGGGCAATTTATTAGATCGTCATCGTGAAAAAGCATACGAGAGCGCACGACGCGCATGTGCCGTCATTTTTCTATGATATAGTTTGCGCGCGAGCCTGCGTATATACATGAGTGGAATGCGCGTATGTATATATATATATATTATATGTATGTGTATATGTATATGTGTAAGATACTTTGCGTATGCATATGTGTATATGTATGTATATATATATATATATGTGTATCGATGGTTTTTTGGTTTGGTTTTTGATTGGAATGGCGGTTTGTGATGCTTCGAGAGGAATGTGTGTAAGCGATGGTTGTAATTAATGGTTGTGGACTGTCGAGTATGGGAGGAATATTGGACGATGTGAGGTTCCTGCTTATCGGAGTGGTACGAGTAAGTATCTAGGAAAAAATTCGTGAAAAATTATGTCGGGTATGGATGGAGATGGTTTGCAGAAGGAGAGGGGAGATTGGTGAGGAATGTAGAATTTGGTAGATTAGAGGTTGTCGGACAACATTGTTGTGGTTTTGTGATTAAAATGGTGCTGGCGTGGTACCTGATTGGGTTGCAAAGGTTTTTGTATTTGTGGAATGATTATTGTAATAAATGGAACTTTGAAGTTTTAAAAGTATTTCATGATCCACGGGATAATTTTTAATCGTGTAATAGTCAGTAAATTTTGACTTATCAAGATAATGTCGGAAATCAGAATCACGAATTCCTCTGAAACTTGGATATAAAAACATAAGGAAAACCGTATTATTTGACCCTAATGCTCCAAAAATCTCAAGTTATGCATAGTTTTATCTTTAAGTGGAAATTTTTTTATAAAACTCTCTTTCTGAAATGATATACGATTTCAATTACAAAATCAAATTAGACAAAACAAGCTTTTCTTTGCTTTTCCCAGAATTTAAATATATTAATTAATTTCAGTATTATGAAAGTTTAAAGTTGAACAAAAAAATACACCAAAATATGCTTCGAAGTCTTAATAGATTTTGAACCAAGATAAATGTTTTTCTAGTATTTTAAGAAAAATATGTATACAATATCATACAATACATATGGAACAATAAGTTTTAAAAAGCAGTAGGTTTCAAAACTATAAATGTGGTTCTCCATTAAATTAATAAGAAGTAATAAAATTAATGATGAAATAATAGTACAATTGATTATACGTTACACTGCAAATAAATACATATATTGTAAATTTGAATAATATTTTAAAATATAGCACCTGTAAGATAATATATTTCTGCATTCTTGTATTCTATACTTTCTCAACTCCCAACAAACCATATAACTCCCAAAACTATTACACCATCACGTCCAAAACAAACTCTTTCATACAATTACCTCGACCTCTTCACCACATATACACACCACTAAAATTAACCTATACACCGCCCTATTTTTTCACCCCCATTCATCCACCTCAAAACTCAAGCAGCCTACTTACACACATATCACCTTCTCTCACTTCCATAAAAAAACACAGATATAGCCAACGGCAATCTCCTCTTTCTCGCTATACAGATCGCGTTTCGAGGCACAAATGCAACACGCGCGTGGGCGCGGCTCGGCTTTTCACGCGGTCGAGACCACGAGGGATCCCCCGGTGCTATTGTTGCATCCTATATGTGATGCGGTTTCCAAAGAGAAAGGGAGAGAGAGAGAGCGACGCGGTGTATTGGGTTTCGCGAGCGTGCGCGTGTGTTTCGAATCGGGAGAGTATTTTTGGAGAAGGTAACTTTGTATATGATGGGTTTGGTGTGTGTGTGTGTGTGTGATGCTGATGAAGTGTAGACTTTTGACTTTGAAGAATTTTGAAAATGATGATAGCAATGTATAACTCAGTACCATGAAAACCATGAAGCCATGGGTTTCATCAAAATAATATATAGTGATGTATTAGAATGCATAATACTATTTTAATGAGTGTATAGTTTGTATAAAATTACTTATTTTGAGCAGTTAATATAGATTTAATTTTAAAACTACTGACATAGAATTCGAGAGAATATTTTTATATTATATATTACATAAAATGGAATTATCAAATACGATGATATAATTTATCATTAATATAAACTATTATATATTATAAGTAAACAAGCATCGTGAGAGATCAGAGGTATTTTTTACCTTTTTTTTTAAATAGTTGCACCGTCTTAAACGAATCTGATAAAAACATCTATAGAGAAATTGGTTTGAAGTAAAACTAGTTAAGATCACGATTTAAAGTTGATTCCCAAATATTTTCTTAAATTACGTATTTTATTAAGTTAACAAAATATTTCATCGTAATACTAACCAAAGTATACTATAAAACATAAAAAAAATATATAAAAACAAAAACCTACCATCGCATTAGTTACCATTAAAATCATCACAATGACACCTACACAAAACAACCTTCCCCGTTTTTCCATCTCACCTCACTCTCTTTCACTCTCTCCCTCTCGCTCATCTCATTTACGATTTTTCCAAGCTCTCGGCATCATCCACCGCGTTGTTAACCCGACAGCCACGCTCCCGACGTGTCAGAAATCACTTAAGATATCTGCTCCTCTCTCTCTCTCTCTTATTCCCTCTCAGGTGCATACACACACACATATATATCCTATCGCGCAACAATGACACGGCACCACTTTGGTGTGCCTTCGTATACCGTCGGCTGCTGCTCCTACTGCTGCTGCTGCCACTATATCCCTCCTTCCACAATACACGCGTCACATTACCAGCCCTTCGCCTCCTATATACTATACACCTATATATATATATACATATATCGGCTGGACATTGACGCAGCCCGGGACTAATCGCGCTCACCCTATTGTTCCTTGATGGACATTGTATCTGTGTGCATACGTGTATATATATATGTGTGTGTGATGCCTTCGTCTATATATACGTGGGCGCACACACGGTGACACGCGAAATTCCGGAAGGATTATAAACCGTGCGTTCGTGACACCTGAAAGACGCACGAGAGAGAGAGAGAGAGAGAGAGAAAGAGCGCGTATATGACTTTGATCTAGATTAGGAGGCTGCAGAGGGAATAAGAGAGAATGGAGAGACGAGAAATGGGCCATTAAGAATTACCGCTGCTTTGTTGCGCGCGTCCCTTACCAACTGCGCGAGTACCATTCCAATGCAAATTAGCCGCATTTTTTCGGATATAGCTATATATACTCGGACAGTTCCACTGTGATTTTTGTGACATGTATGTGTGTGTCTGTGTATTAGAAAAAAAAGGTAGTGACGCACGCGCGACTGTGCGCAACGCGCGTATCTGATTTTGAAAAACGTTTGACGAAAATAGTGTTGTATGTATATATGTGTGTTAAAATGGGTTTGGATTGGAGTGATAGATTAGTTGGAGCAATAATTGACGGGTTGGTCTGTCTTTATAAGGACAAACAATATAGCGCGTGTGAGAATCGCCATTGATCGAAATGAATTTATTAAACTGAATAAATTTGGTTTACACGTCATTAAATTAATGATCTTCAAAATTTATCAGATTTCTTATTAATATAAAAATAAATAGATTACCTCGTAAATTATTATTCTTGGTCATGTGTTGATGCTATGTACATACTAATAATTAGTTTGCGAATTTCTGTCGTAGATCACAATAAATATAAGCCTGAAAATTATTATGTACGTTGTGTGTCTATTCTATTATATACTTTTCATGACTAACACGGTATACTTTTCTTTTTACGAGAAGCACATATTCATTTATACTTGCGTATACTTAAATTACACACACACACATATATATGAGTAAATCCAGAATTTTGTGACCCTTTTCGTGTTCCAAAATTTTTTTTTGGAGCACACCTATGAGACG
>JAYJLV010053675.1:0-19167 GCA_036873485.1 Torymus texanus
CTCTCTCTCTCTCTCTCTCTCTCTCTCTCTCTCTCTCTCTCTCTCTCTCTCTCTCTCTCTCTCTCTCTCTCTTCCATCGCGGTCCCAAAGGACGCGCCTAATATATATCCCGAATCTGCGTGCCGCTACGACCTAAACTGATGAAAAACGCATCGCGTTGCGAATGTATTGGATCTCTCTTTTACTCGCTTCCGCCGAGCGAGAGGAAAGAGCTTGGCTACGAGGGAGATGTAGAGACTCGCGTGCGGAAATTTCATTCGATGCGCTTGCTAGAGTGAGTTTTCGCGGGAAGTGAAGCATTTTGCGCACTCGCGACTGAAGGATTGGTAATTGATCCAGCACTTTTTCAGCGCTCATTTTGTTCGCGTGTTAGAAGGAAAATTAGAAAGAAAGAAAAAGGGAGAGATCTCGAGCAATTGAATGAGGGAAAATTAATTACGCTTTGGAATGGTTCTCTGTATCGCGATTGCAAAAGACATCGACAAACGTAATTTAACGCGTTGGAGAAGAATATGAACTAATTAGGATGGAAACCGAGTGGATGCGGTCGGATGACCGAGCAGATAACCGCATAACCGTAATTCATTTGTTCGCGAAACACTCAAATTTCGACTTTATTGAGGCAGATTTGAAAGGTATTCGACGCAAGTTTACCTGTAAAGTAGATTATATTACTACCAGAGTGATGTGCTATTTCTAGTCATGTAAATCGATAGTTTTCCAAATTGAATTTATTTTCGCAACTGTTCTAAGTGAAATTTATCACCTGGTTCGAAGTAATGCATTTGTCATGATTTTGTTAAGGAAAAACTACCGGATCTATATTATGGAATATATTTTATAAAAGCAGTATCGTATGGAACTGTGTAAAATGTGTAAATATTTTGTGAAAATTATTCTTTACGAATTAAATTTCCACCATACACTTGTAGATATAGAACTCATATTTTCTTTTCATTTTGTAGATTTTTAAAACACATTTCTTTTCACAAATGAAATTTCTTTCTAAAAAACTCTTCCAAGGTCTGTTCAGTGTAAACTATGACACATAATGTTCATTATTATACATTAAGTTTAAACCAGCGTTAAAAAAGTTAGAGAACGAATGAGAATTGTTACAATCCAGAATGGTAACATTTTCGAATACATGAATTTTATGATACTACTTTCTAAAATTTCCTATACTTACGGTTAAATTTTACCTTCCTAGACAGGTATAGATAGTTTAAGGAAGCAGTATGATAAAATTAATGTATTCGGAAATTTTACTATATTGGGTTTCGAAAATTTACAGATTGGCAGTTTGTGTTGAACTGAATTCATCTTGATATACGGTCGTGAATATTACACGTTGGAGTTGGAATTTTGAATATCACATTTCCACTAAAGTAGCTTTTCTTTCAAATGAATATAAACCACACGGACTTTAGAGAAGTATTACATTTATGAAAAGGAGTGTGTTTGAAACTTTAAGAAAATGAAATGAAAACGTATGTTCTGGCTTATTATCTTTATAGATATGCGATGAAAGTTTATTTCATATACTAACCAAATTTCCCAAAATATTTCCATATTTCACATAGTTAAATAAAATAAACTTGCTTGCATTTTCCCACGTACTTAGAACCACGTCTCTGGAAAACGTGCAAAATTAGTGAAAAACTAGTCATTTTGGTATAATCTTAGCTACTTGTATACCTCGTTTAAAACTTATTTCCGGCTTTCGGACCTCCTTGAGCGCCTCTATTTCTAGCAAATTGTCTGTTAAAAAGTTGTCCCTTTTCCAACACGAGCTACTCGTCTGCGAAAAAAATAAATTCGCAAACGCAGAGGAGATGGCGCGGAGGGGGGAAAGAGAATGGTCAGCTGGAAAAGAAGCATATAAGTGATGTAGATACTCCGCTCGGCGTCTCTCGACAATAGCTCCAGTCTCAGCATGCCATTAGCCCGCTGGAAGAAGCAAGATCATTGTTGCTACTCTTTCTCCCCCTCTCTTTTTCTTTTCTCCTTCTCTCTCTCACTCGCTCTTCCTCCCCTGTCTATCCCTCCTATCTCACTTTCCGTCTGTATTTTCTAATTGGGCGCATGCTAGAGGAGCCCAGTGTAGCCCCACTGTTGAGCATCGGATTAAAGCTGGCGGCTTCATTAATTTCGAGTTAGCCGGAATCTAGGAGTGGAGACTACCCCACTGCTGCTGCCGCTGCTGATGCTGCTGCTGCTGTTGTATGTTTGCTAGGATTTTGCAAGGCGAGATTCTCCGAGTGCGATTTTTCTTCCTGCGGAGCATCGAGTCCGATCCGAGTGATGTATAATACACTCTCTCAGACTCTTCCTTTGTTTTCTTGTTTGTACGACCGTCGTGTATATTCGGGCAAATAGAAATATTTTGAAATAACAGAAAAGGAAAATAAACTACCATTATTTATCAAAAGCAATAACGTTGTTTGATAAATTAATTAAGTTTGAATGTTACTCTGTTAAATAGTACTTGTTAAAAGCAATGCTTGTAAATGTGCTATGAAACGTAACAATATAATCTTTTCTATTCCTAGTCATATCCATGCGCGTGATTCACTTTTTCCATAGAAACGAAATCAACAAATATTTTAGACTTCATTAAGACTGTACTTTTTATTAACATTATCTTTCAGAAAGCATAATATATTATTTGTACTAAATAACAGATTTGAATTCTAAATTTTGAGGTTAGGAAACAAATCGCAACAGTATTTATTTTGTAATTAAGTTATTAGAACAAAATTTTAATCAAGTGGGATATTGAATAATTTTTAATTTTTTTGATTATTTTATTGATTTACTCAAATGCACATATAAATCTTTTAATTAATTTCTATAGCAAAAATTCATTTTATATTAGAGAACATTTTGAATTTTGACGCTATTCAGACCGGATTTTGAACCATCAACCAATCGCATTGCTTCTTTAAATGCTTCATAATATCCTGTCATCACTTTTTTAAGAGAGAATACCGATAGTCTTAAAAAAAGATAGAGATATACTAAGTTACTCCCTATTCTAGGAATAATTCCAAAATAAATCACGCATCTTAGTCAATCTCAAAGTGCTTCGGTTTCTAATCATTATAATTAACATTTTTATCTATTAGGTTAGCGTCAATTTTCATTCAACTATTGGTTTTTAGGTCCTAATTGAAAAATTTTCTTTTTTTATAATTTAGTCAGTATAATGAAGAACCACTATGTTTATTTATTAGCATAGTTGTTATTAAATAACAGCACACCTTGCGTCACTACGTGCTGTAGGCTAGAATTAGCAATGCAAAGCTCTGTGCTCGCATTTAGATAATGTTTGAGTTTGGAATAGACTATAGTGTACACTTTGCACTCGATTGAACATGTTTGACTTACAATTAGCCTGCGTCGTATTTCCACTCATGCACTATATTTTTCAAGCGTGAAATGCCAAAGCTCATATTGATCAATTCTGTTGATGTCTTTGTGAAAATAAATAGTTTTCATTTTTATTTAAAAAATATATCGCGGTAAATCTAAAAAAATAAAATTGCAAATCCAATTTTGCTGTGCACTTCCGATTCATACATTTTTCATTCGCAGTTTCCTTGTATATTAATACATTCTTTCATCTCTATACACACCAGTAAAAGGGGAAAATTCATTAGAATTCATCGCAAAAATCACGTAAAATTTTTGCTTCTCAATTTTTGCACACCACATAAAGACTATGTTAATGAGAAAGATTACTTATTACGCGCTTACTAAGCCAGAGCAGACCCTCCAGGCATGTGCGCTCCCTTATTCAGCGACGTAGCGGCCAAACAGTTTTATATTACAAAAGACTTACGAGGCACATTCTTCGCGAGCCAACGTACCGCATACCAAAGGCTTTCCCCGACGCTCTCTTTATCCTGAATTGCCTTTGAAAATCTCCCAAGATAAAGGTAACCCGCGCATTTGCGCGAATTCGGCAGAAGAAAAGAGAAGGAGAAGAAAATCGGACGGTCCATCGGGCCAAAAGGCTCTTATGCTCCTGTGTGCCGAAGGAAATGTCCCCAGAGGGCATTGAATCGAAAGGTATATATAGTATAAAAAAAAAGCCAGTCAGCCTAGTGTACGCGTATGCATAGTCGCGTGGCGCCGCGAGTGCTGCGCAAATACGGCCCAACAATGCGGTTGGGCGTGCTTCTTCCTATCCATGTGGATGTAGGTCCTACCACGCGAGCGCTGTAGTGTAATGCTCGTCCGAGCACGATGGCACGAACTCGGTGTGTGGAAGGAAATCTAATCAAAAAGTTGGAGAAGAAATAATGGAACGTTCAAACTGTTCATCCTCATGTTGTTACGTAAATAATTCGGCAAATGTACGTATAATAGTTTATGTTGATGACTATGTGATATTAATCATGTCAGCTAAAATACACGAAAATACAGAATAATAAATAGATTTTGCGTTAGTCAAAATTAATTTAGATAAAAAAAACTTTATGATTCTCCCACGTCAAAATTTTTATCGACTATTTTAAAAATACTTCTAAAAACCCCAAAAAAAAACCTGCGATATATATCCCAATTTTACGCGACCACGTACGATCCACCGCGTACATTTGTATATAGGCTCATGTGATGCGCATCGTATTCAGTACACCGTGAGAGACTGCACAGCAGCCACGGAAACGTGCGCAAGTGCGTATTTACCTAATGTAGACGAAGGAGAGAGATAGATAGAGAGGGTAGGTAAAGCCAGTCTGCATACGTACCTGCGAACAAGAGCGCGCTCAGTGCGTTGGAATGGACGCTCGCTTTCTCTCTCTCTACCTCGATTGTTTTCGCCCTCTCGCTATTCGGTGTTATACGGAGCGGTCGCCGGTTATCCCCGAGCTCCGGTCGTGTGCTCCGATGGCTGCCATGCTGCCCTGCTTTGTGTTCGCAATCTGTGTGGAGAGAGAGAGAGAGAGAGAGAGAGAGAGAGAGAGAGAGAGAGAGAGAGAGAGAGAGAGAAAGGGAGGAGACGGGACTGTCTTTGCTAGACGCACGTGCTCTAAGTGCTACTCAGATCGCGAATGCTTGAAGCTTCTGCTCTGGGGTTTGTTGATGCACAATGGCTTATCGGAGTTATACTGGTTTGACGGGAGAATGTATTTTTGTTAAAGTAATTAATAATTAATTTTGAAATGATAAAAAACATTAGTATCTGTGTCCTATATGTTAACTATTATAAGATACTATTATATACGCGATGTTAGAGTATTCGACTTGTAACATGCACATAATGAATTCTTGATTGCTTCGACTCCATCTGTGACTCTTAATCGGGAGGGCGAATGCAAATAATCAAACTTCGAGCTTCCACACTTATGTACGTGGAGTATATAGAAACATGGGCCACCGAACTCCAAGTCCAATAAATCAGATATATTTGCTTAGCGTTTACCTTGGTGATTGCACTGGCGATGAAAATCTATTTACACGGGTAGGAACTAAGCTGGCAAGCCGTTATTTCAACCGCGCAAGTCTTTGCGGCGACGTTTTAATTCCGATGCCAACCCTCTTCAAAGACTGTCCTCTGATTGAACAAAGGCTCAGCGCCCAAGCCTATTCAATCCCGTGAATTTCTCTTCCTCTGTCTATCCGTTCTGCCGTAGTGCTTTAATTTTGCACACAATAAAAAGGGATTCCGTGGATTATTTTACCGTAAAATATTCCATTATTAAATATCTTCTAAAATCGACAAATTTCTCTTATTTCTTAAATTAATGTTCAACAGTGTATAGCGCGAATTTCATTATTCATATTAAAAAATACATTTGTAGTTCGCTGGTAGCAACGTAAAACGTATTTTTCGTGACGTACTCTCGAGAGAACAATTTTCCTTTGTAAATTGAATGTCGTTTAATACTTCAGCAGCAGAGAAAAAAAAAATAAATTTAGTGTTGCCCATTGTCTCAATTGTAACGGATGTTGCTTGCGGGTATAAAGTTTTTGATCTCGAAAGAACACGAAGGTTCCGAGGCCTGGGGGCATAAAAAAACAAGAATAACGTGACTGGTGTATATCTACATACGTTAAGTGGAATGAGTCTGATACGGCATGACTGCTATGGAAATTTATACTTTTTCTCTCGTGACATAAAGTTTAAGTGTTTTTTTGCTCTGCAGCGAGTTTTAAGGGCAGATCCTGCAAAAGGTAAATTTTTTTTTTTAAATTACATTTTATCTTTCTTGATGGATAAAAGGGTTTTACTCAGAATAGAAATGCTTCGTGGATCATGTATCAGCTGTTTCCTAATATGGAAAATAGCTTTTTCGAAAGAATGTTAACAGAACTGTTTACGTTTCATATTTTTATAAATGTTTAGAAATGTAATCCTGTATATTTTGTGTTTAAAATAAAGTTATTTTTATAATAATAATAGTATTACATTTTCGCTTATGTTGGTTACGTCGTTAAATGTAGAGGGTAGGATGATTATGAGAATTTTTATAAACTAGAGCAATTTTAAATTTAATGTTGATAATTTTTGTTAACTTTTACATTATCTTAATAGCCCTTCATATCATGCAATTTACTTCATATTATAGTAAACGATCTAATATATACGAACTATTTTCTAAAAGTACATTTAATCTGCAGTTTTACATAAATACAATCATACCGTGACATTCTAATAAAGCTGGCAATGCGGTCGATAGACACGAAATTGCCAGCCACTTTAAAGGAAAGAGAAAAAGTAGTGGGCACCTACAAAGACAGACTCGAGGTATACCAACAAACAGCTCGCACCAGGGCCACTGCAAAGGCAGATATTTGTCCGAGCGGCGCGTGTCACGTCCGGCGCGAAATCTAGCGCTTGGCATTCTCCCTTTCGCGCATTGTCCGTGCCGTTTCAGCGTTAACTACTTGGCTCGCGCGCGCGTGGCGTCGTCATTTGCATGAGCTCGTTATCTCGCGTCGTCGCACTTGGATTGGACAGCGCGAGCGACCAAGGCGTCAAGGAGAGATGCCCCCACTCCTACCCGTCCATTGGCGCGCTCTTTGCACCGGTGAGGGGGACATTGTCACTTGCAGTGAGATTAGAGACGCGCGGGGTTAATTTTCGTCCTCCGGTATATACACGCTGCTGCTGCTGCTTCTGAAGTGCTTATCTACATGTCTCGTGGATTTTACTCACCTACGCGGTGTGTACACGCCCTGTGGTGTGCGAGCCACGCAACCGTTTGTACTTGCAGATCCTCTTGCGCTGTATTTTTTTTTTCTTTTTTTTTTTTTAATGTTTTTGCGCGCTTGGGAAGGGGCTTTTTTCGAGAGGTGCCGAGGCACTTTCTGCAGATGCCAAGGCTGACTTTTTGTCGTGGGTTAATGCTGAGAGGCGTGGCGAGAAAAACCGTCGCCGGCTAGGAGAGTAATTTTCGTTTACTTCTCAAGGGGCGATGCTGACTTTTTCGTCTTTTCTTCGAACGTCGTAAAGTTTTCGTAGAGTTTTGATTCCTTAGTTTATTCATACTTCGTTGAGTACGTAATTAGGATTTTTAAAAGGTAATAATGTCAAGAATTTTGTTTTTTTTCATATATTTTAAACTTTCCTTTAAAGAAGACATCCTTGCATAAATATTTTAAAAGCAAATGTACTGCACGATCCAACATATTTATCTTGCACGTGGCATTTAAAATCTTTTTAGAAGCTATTTTCGTAACCTACATTTTGTTAGTTAGTTCAGTCTTTAATTTATAATATATTCATTATACTGAAACCTGTGCTAGACCAAATCAGCTTTGTCGAGGATAACAAAAGAATATAAAATTCGGTCTACTCAATTAAATCATGTTAATTAACAACGTTATTCTACTTTTATAATGTATCATACACAATTATTTTACTCTAATTTTTTCACAAATGGTCTTTTTAAATTAAGCTTGTTACGTAATTCTAGTTAAAGTGAAAACTAAAATTATAATACACTAAATTAATATTTTAAAGAGTGTTTCATAATTTATCAAGACGAAATTTAGCAAATCCGTTTATTCATTAAAGTTCTTTAATAGAAGGAGCAGAGATTTTAAATTTTTAAGTAGAAATTTTGCATGAATTTTATTTAGATAAAATGTCCATATTATTTTAATTTTAAAACAACACCGTTTTTTAATATTTTAATAACTATAAATTATGCTTTCATTAAAATTATATAATTTCGAAACAAATTAAATATAACTAAGCATCGCAAGTAATTTGTAATAGAATAGCTGATGTTTGACACTAAAAAATAGACTAAAATAATAATACCAAGCAATTTTGGAATCTCTGAGGATATTAGACTACGGTTAGAAATCTTTTATCCCTCCTGTGCACACTCGGCTCACGCCACTTCCACAATGCACAAACCTCGATGCATGCAGCGCAATTCTACGCGGATTGATGGAACCGTGCGGCACCGCAGCCTTAGAAGCGCCGGAGGCTTGCCAAATATCAGAATTGCAAGCGCACGTGCTGCTCATAAAATAATTTATACGTACATGTTTTTCACGGCTACTTTGGGGAGGATTTGTTTTAATGTTAAGTGCAGAGAATAAGCAACGTTACCCACTCGCATGGAAGGGATTATCGATCGCTCGACTTTTGAACGTAGAGATAGCTTCGCGAAGACGAGGTGGCTGCCTCTCGGTCTGTGTTGGGTTAAGGAACCTTGCCAAAGGCTCGTTTGTAGCATGCAAATTTTATTCGTAGCGACGGAATGTTATTATGCCGTCTGCGCCATTAAGATATTCCATGTCATGTTGCTGTTACTTTTAATGAAGGAAGTGTGCTTTTATTTCATTAGTTTCAGTAAGCTGACGGATATAACTAAGTGAAGGTATATTAAAAGCTTGCAATGCAAATGAATTTTAAAGAACTCGCTGATTGCACTGATTTAATTATAAATAATTTCTAGATAGTTAAATTTTTAATTAATACCTTCTAAAAAATTCTTCAATATCACCGGGGACCATAATAATATTAAATAAACTGAAGGCGATTATTTTGAAAGTATAAATAACTATTTAGAACTGTCAAACAATTGTAGGACAAAACAGTCTCGAAAATAAAAAACTCTCTGCTCACCGATAGAATTCTCATCAAGTCTCTGCGACGTCTGACAAGATCGCGCCTTACACTACTTAAATACCCCACCGCAACACTATATACGTTATATATCAAGTCTGCCTCTCAAACCACGCATATACCTTGAACATCATTAAAACGTCTTCGGCAAAAGGACGACGAAACGTTTGGTTGACGCAATAACCCAGCGTACGACTTCTGCTGCTTAAGGGCTTGTCTGTGGCGCAGCCGTTGCTACTACTGCTGCTACTGAATGTTTGATTCATCGTCGCTCGAGCTATCTGGGCAAACCTCGTTACGGGGCCGCAGCTCGCGCGCGCGCGCACATAATCGCGTTCCGGGCGCACGACGCGCTAATGCATTGGCCCTAGCACACGTCGGCCCTATACGTAGCTAGTGCACCAGGCGCCGGGTGGAATTATATGGCAAAACCTGTTAGGCGGAGTTACGGGCGCGGTTATGGAAACCGTATCGACGTGTCACGTTGCTGTCTATGTTATGCGCCTGCATCGCTCGTATTATACGAATAAGTGCGTACTTATGTATATATATATATAAGCCAACGCATCAGCAAGCAACTACATTAGGGTGAATGCACGAGCTATAAATGTAAGATAGACGTGTAATTTCACGTTACTATATACTTCCAAAAACACAACTTTCGACAAAAGTCGTATATGTTCGGCTTGTGTATGCATGCATCTCTTCCATTTCACAGGATTGTTTACGAGACGGTAGAGGCGTTTAAGTGTATGCGCGGTGCACAGGGGACGCGGTTAATTGAAGCCCGAATTACAGTAGGCGCAGTCTAGCGCGCGATCGCTAATTACGAGAAGTAGTCGAGTGTACGCGCGTCAGCTTGTGTGTGTGTGTGTGTGTGTGGTGTGTGTGTGTGTGTGTGTGTGTATATATATATATATATATATAGGTAACGAGAAAATTTGAATTTTCGTCGCACGAGGTGGGAGAGGGTCCTGCTCTCTTCTCACCTACGCCATTCGGGAAATTCAATCGAAGCTCTATTTTCGCGCTCGCGCGCGCTAGTTATTGATAAGGGATCGACTCGCGGGATTTGGCGCGCTTTATTTTTCCGGGGGGATTGATGGCGCGCGTAGATTTTAAGGAGATTGAAAAGAAATTGAGTTCAATGGAAACGAAGCCTCTCTCGGTGTACTGTGCGTCATATAGGATTATTGCGTTTGGAACGATCTATTGGGATATAACGTGATAAAGTAAATTTTTGTATGATGGAATATGCGTTGAGTTACTTCTAAGGAATTGGTTTTTTTTTCATTTTATTCGCAACTGATTTGTTTAGTTTAGAAAATGCATTATTACATTTTTAAGGTGAATCTTGAATAAATTAGAAGTATAAAAGAGGCACGAGAAAAGGAAAACATTAGTTCTCGGAGAGTAGATCACCATATTCCTATGTATTTTCGCTTTCTTAATACAATTTTGGAGTGAAAATGATTTTATCACATCAGGCTTTTGTGATGTTTGATGTGTAATATTTTTTTAGTTACTTCTTCAAATGCAGTCAATAATTCAAAATTTGTATACATATTTATACAACAAAATATAAAATGTAGAAAATGTTACCTCTAATATCATGAAAAAGACAAAGTTTATAGCAGTTTATATAAAACATCTATTAAAATACTTGTTACTTGAATACGATGCCCAGTCAGGTAGTTATAACATAGCATATAAAAGAGTTTTCATAACAGTTCTAGAATTTTTTTATGGAAATAATGCAGATAGACTCTTAATTGTGAAGAGAGAATAAAGTGAAAAATAAAAGTGAAGTTACGTTCGGAAATTCCATTTAAATCCAGTCAATCCCCTGTAAAATAGAATTATAAAATCACTCTTTTCAACAATATTTATCGCACCATAAAAAGTTCAATAAAAAACACTGGAGATTTCGTTAGTCTTTGTTCGCATACCGTTTACCACTGCTTTGCCATTGTTGCTACCACAAGAAACGGTCAATGCAAGAACAGAGACTTCGTTTTTAACGCGAAAAGATAAAATAGTAAAAGATTTTCTGAAACACTTTTACGTGAGAATTGGTAATAATTTTTATAGTCGATAAAAAAAACTAGGTGACCAGGTTTGATATTGTTGGCCATGAATGGCTCAATGACTTGTGTACATATATATTGTGGAAGAAAAATGACTTCCTTTACGCTAAATTTTATCACTTTTTACGTAAAACACATTCTTGAACTTTATTCTTGGATCATATTTGACAAAAAACTAGTAAATAATAAAATTGTATGCTTGATTAGAAAACAATATCAATTCGTTGAAAATGTTGGAATAGCGATCCCATTAAAGAATAGAAAATCTCAGCAATTTCTATGTATAAACGCTACCCTTGCCCGGAATTTCCGCAGAAAATGCCTTATTCACTCCTGCTATGTGGATTTGAAACGCGTAAAAAGCTGCATTCCAAAGCCAAAAAATTCTCTAGCGAAATTCTCTCCACTGCATCTCTCGAAAGTTTCCTCAGCCGTAGAGGCGACGACTGCGCAAAACACACGCGGTCTCTCACTCTCCTTCTCTTGGCGTCCCTCCTCTCGGCGTCTTCCGGGGCACTTTTCTCCCGCGCCTCCCTTTTGTTGGCCCGACTCCACTACGGCAAGCGCGTGTCCGTTTTTCTTTTTCCTCCTTTCTCTCTCTCTCTCTCTCTCTCTCTCTCTCTCTCTCTCTCTCTCTCTTTCTCCTTTCTCTGCTGCCCGACCAAGCTCCTTTCCTCTAATTGGCCTGGTGGCAGTGACGGCGCACTTAACGAATAAACGCTTCTCCGCTTTGATCGATGCCTGGGTCGCTGTGGCAATTCACTCTTTACGAGCTCGAAGACGCAGAGGTGTGTGAAAGGAGAGAGAGAAAAAGAAAGAGAGATAGAGGCAGCAAGAGATCCACCAAGACTTACGGAGGAAGAGAATGAGTGAGAGGATATTTTCGATAATGTCTCGAGGCAGAGGTTCCTTTTTATTGGAGTATCGAGTCGGGGTCTTACTTTGAGCGGACGATATAGCTTTAATATATTTGATTAATTTTTCAAGACAGTTATCGGAGAAGATACCTCGTTTGCGGTTTTGACTCTTTCCATGCAATCTTGATTAGCTTGGGATGTTTTATTGCGCTATAAACCATAAACGGAAATGGATTGTACGTCTGATAAGAATATCGTCTTACGGTAGTTACATAAATCTATATTTGAAATAGAAGTTATACTTGGAGTGGAAGAATAATCTACTTCTAAAGCTTCCTTAATATAAATTTTTATTCCTAACTAAAGAATTGAAAGTCAAGTTTAAGGCAAAGAAAAAACAATTTTAATAAAACCAACAAATGATGTTTTTTTACTTCCAAAAACCATTTTATTTGAACATCAATCCTGTTTTGGACTCGCGATCCAATTGTAAGTTCTAAATCAGGAATACGTCCGAGAAAAAGTATTGAGTACTACAGTGGATATAAATAATGCTTCGATCGGAGGTAAATCGGGATGAAATAAAGAAGCAAAAGTTTCACGTGAAAAACGGAAGAATTAAAATAGTTTTTAATTTTAAAATCGAACGGTTTAGAATTAAACTTTTTTTATTTATCATCTCGTGGCTAACCTATTTAATTTGAACATTTCTCAAAGCAAATATGAAATTAAAGAATCTTTTTCTTACTTGATTTACTCAATTTGATAAACTGACCATTGGTTCCTGTAACGTAATTTCAAGTAAAAGTGTAATTCGAACGGAAAAAGATTTTCTTATTAGTTATATTACAAGAAAACTTACTGACTTCCAAATCCTCATCAATATCCGAATAGAATTATTAGTATGTTTTTTGAGAAAATATTCCAACAATTTATTAACAAATAATGAAATTTGTTAAATTTAATAAGTTTTATCACTTTAAATATAATAATGTGCAAGTATACATAATATACGATGTGTAATCGTTTCAGTACTTTAAAAAATAACAGAGCTTATAGTAGTTTAAGAGATTTACATTGCTTACCATCGTAAAATCCAAGATCCATTCAAAGGAACTCAATGAAAGTAGTAAAATAAAACGAAAGTTATTTTTTTTCATTGAAAGTTACATTTTCCGAGATGACACACATAACACGGCGCAAGTCCGATCCGGTCGAAGCGTAACGAAGAAAACCAAAGTTTTTACACCTCCATCTTAATGGTTACACAGAGGTAATTCCTCTATCGTTACGAAAGCATTGCACTGGTGCGTCCTATCCCCATAAAAAAGCAGACGCGCACCCCCGCTGTTTAACGGGTACCTAACGGATATATGAGCCTCGTAAAAGTTATCAAATAACATCCCAAGGTGAATTCCAGACGAGCGGCGAATCGACTGTCCAAGTACTTCCGCATCGTTTCGTCGAATCTCTCTTCTACTCTCCTATGGGGACGACGATACTTCTCGTCGCCAGTTCTTGTGGCATTAAAGCGCAGTGTGGCAACTTCCAGCCGCGTCACTCGTATCTATCTCTCAATCGCTCTCGCGTACTTTACCCTGGGATAGGCTGGTCGCGCGTGGTTTGGATTTTAAATTCCTTTTCGTAGAGTTCTACGTGTCCATGTGAGAGCTCCATTGCGAACGGTTTTTTTTATTTTTTCGCAAACTTTTGCCCGCCCCACGTAATATCCCCAGTGGCAGTTTCCCTTTATGGTGCTGTTGGACTCGGTGGCTGGTAACTAAATTTTCCAGAGAGAAATGCTTCCAAATATTTCAGAAAGACGCGTGAAAGGTTTAATTTTAACTTAATTGGAAATTTTGTATGTAGAGGTTGTCTCAAAAATTTTTTTCTACTTAAAACTTTTGGAATTTTTATAACATTAAAATCACTTGTAAAAACTTCGGGAAATAAAAAGGCTTTAAACGGTCCCTGCAACTACATTCGTTTATACTTGCTATTATATTTGACGTTATTCTAAAATAATTTCTCATCGTATATTATTGAAGCTGAAATATTTTTCTTTATATTGTTGTCAATTCAAGTCAGAACTATCTTTCTTCATTTCGCAATAAATCTTTTTCGAAGTGATCCTAGTTTTAACCTATCGCTAAAGTTTTGTAACTTATAAAAACTAATAAAAAACAATAATATCGTCTGAGAAAGATCTGTACTCGAAAAACTTGTGCAATGAAATTTTTTAATAACAAAATTTTTCTTCAAAGCCGAAAGAAAAATTTAATCTTGACGCTGTTTTCCAGCGCAATTTCCTGCCCGCAAAATCCTAAATACCACCACACACGCAACTGCACGCTCGTTCACGTACGTGGTTTATCTGGGATTTATTAAAAAATCCAGTTTAATCTTTAATTCCGGGAATTCTAATTCAGCACGTCCACGCACGTACAGACAAGCGCCCACCTCGGGCTTCTCAGGTGTCTGATTACGCTTTTATTTTACCTCCTACCGGGATTACACAAGCGCGAAAAAAAGAAAATAATTTTCTGAGCATTAAAGCGTCGCAAAAGAGGCGAAAAGAGGCTGTTCTTCGGGCTCCTTTTCCCTGAAATCACCCCACGAACTGCGAGCGCATTGCGCAAAACGGCTTAATATTCTAGGTGCTTGCGCGGTCGTATCTACTTTTTTTCTTATTTTTAATCTTTTAATTATTTTGATCTGGCCACGCGCTTTATTGAATGTTTAGCCGTCTCTAAAGTGTCAAAGGAAAATTAAATTGAATTTCAAGTATAAATCGTATTTCGTAATTGATTAAATTAACTGTTGAATATCTATGTATAAAATATGTTCTGAATTCATAACGAACGAGATTTAGTTAAAATACTGTTAGGATACTGTTTTTAATTCTTTTGAACGTCTTAAATATTAAATATTTATATAGGAAATAATAAGAGTTAGAGTGTAGATATAGTTGTATAAAAGTAGTCTTATTTGTAATTTCGGATTCTACAATTCAATGCATCAAAGTAACGAAAATACGCACTAATTTAGTATTTAGCGCAGATGATCTTCGTATATCTGTGTAATAATTCCAATTTCTCCTGTAACGCCATTTAGATAACGCATATGCAAAATACTGCGAAATCCAAAAGCAATTATAATTTCTACTAAAGTCGCTACAGAATCGCTACAATACGAGAGAGCATGCAACAACAAGCAAGTGCCATTTGTCCGCTCGTAAAAATAAGAGGCGGCGACTCTTGTTCTCGCCCGATCGGCGTGCTGCAGTTTTAATAAAGCGCCGCGCACGCCGTATTGCTCGGATTACGGCCGGTCGTGTACTTTTCCAATAAATGTCGTCGGCCCGAGAGGAAGGGAGTGAGAGAGAGAGAGAGAATGAGTGGGGGAAGGGGGGAGAGCAGGAGTTATCGGCGGGCCTGCAGGCGCGAAATGAATTTAGGATTTGGGACGAACGCCCGGGAGTTAAAGGGTTTTGACAAGCCCTCGCGAACCAACCGTTTATCTCCTTTTCTGCAGACGTCGACGATTGTTTTTCATCCGCGATCATAGCCATAAGTTCTGTAAGGCGGTAATAGACAGCGAGAGAGAGAGAGAGAGAGAGACAGAGAGAGAGAGATAGAGAGAGATAGAGAGAAAGAGAGAGAGAGATAGAGAGAGAGAGATAGAGAGAGAGAGAGAGAGGGAGATAGAGAGAGAGAGAGGGAGATAGAGAGAGAGAGACAGAGAGAGAGACAGAGAGAGAGAGAAAGAGAGAGAGATAGATAGAGAGAGAGGGAGATAGAGAGAGAGATATAGATAGAGAAATAGAGAGAGAGAGAAAGGGGGATCTTTCTCCGAAGCGGAAAGTATTTCTATACATGGGGAGTTATAGATACGACGGTTCATAGCCTTAAACCGATGAAAGTTAAATTATTGCGTCAGACTTATGGCTTTTTTATGATAGATTTACTTAAGAAGATTAATTATTATGATGTTTAATGCGTTCAATAAGCTTTACTAATTAATGTTGCAAATTAAGCAGTAAATTAAATTAGTATGCAATGGTTGTAATGACTTTTACTTTTTATAAATGCTTTTGAATATAGATAAATTATTATGCTTTTTTAAATATTAGTGTATATGCAGTGAATCTAATTATCAAATTATTTTGTTAATGAACGGTAATGTAATATTTGCTGGTTATCAAACACAGCGCTCTTTTGGATTTTTTTTCGACAACCTTAAATATATCAAATTTTACAATACTAAAATATAATGTCATTCCTATATTACTTTTTATCATTTGAAATAGGAAATATACGTGACATAAGTCAGAGGATATTCTGAGCAACGCAAAGAAGTTAACGCTGTCCTCTTAAAAACTGGCAGACATTCACGTACTCGTTGTGCATTCATGCGAATATTTTTGGTCAGAAATGCTGACGTAGAACAGAAAAGACTTGGACCCCCTTCTTACATCTCCGACTTGCATGTTCCATACGAGACTTCCGGCAAACGTTGCTCCTAAAATCCATTCTTTATTGATCATAAAATTAAAGAGATATTTTAACTATAAACTAAACAGTAAAGATTGCTCAATACAGCATTGTTTTCATACACCTAAACAATATTCATTGAAGTCCCAAGAAACAGTACGAGCTCTCAAAACCTCTGAAAACTTATCTGACATGCAAAGAAATCACAAGAGGATTAATGACCTATCGAAGGAAAACAGGTCTCGAGAACTCGTCACAGTTCGGCTCTCAAAGCTGAGCTTGAAAAAGAGGAAAAGGCACGTCAGCGCGTTACTCCTAATTCATTAAAGACGCGGCTGACGACGCGTTACGGGGCGCGAGCAGTGCATAAATCTTCCTTTAAAAAGTCTCGGGCCGCGCGGAATCCCATCGATCTCCGCACCGATTGGCACGCGCACGCGACGACGACGACGACATCCCATTCGAGCTCGAACAATGCATTCTCGAGCATCACGGCTGCTCTCGAAGATTTCTTCGTAAGATTCGTTTGTCCGAGTTGCGAGTAAGATTAATTATCTGCGCATTCATGGTATGAACTTCCGTGGTTGATGGAAAGTTTTCGTTTGTTTTTATTTCTATTATTCAAAGAATTTTAAGAAATGGTGATGAATTTTTTCGAAATTTAATACAATGAAGGGATATATCTTTGAAAAATTAGAAACATATTCTTTTATTATTTTGTCACGTTTTTAGTGATAATTTGATCATTTGATATGAGAGACTATTCGTTGTGAGAAGACGGAAAGTTTTGACTTTGTCTTTGGTCGAAATTCGCGCTACCGTTAATTATTTGTCAGATTTCACTCGTAACATTTTAAATGTAGAGAACTAGTGTCGTCTTCATTGTTAAATAAAAAAAAGATTGCATATATTTTCTTAAATTAAAATTTGAAAAACTTTTTAACAAAAAAATGTTGAGACAACTGTACATGAAAGTTTAAGAAGAAAAGGGAAAAAAAGAGATCGCGTAGTTCGGTGAAACTTTGGTAGTTCTTGAATAGTTATTTAAGGTCTCTGTTAACTAGTTCAAGTTTTAGTCGTCGTGAATTCTTAAAGCTTGTAAAATTTTTAGAACAATAGTTTGATACATGCAAGAAGATAGTACACGATGAACGTTTTACTTAAAATTTATTTAACAAGTTTTACGAAAGAACTGAAGTTGTAATCAAATAAAGAATAATGTATATTGCACGTTACAAATCTTTACTTCGTGCTCTAAAAAAAAGTGAAATGTAATGGAAACGTCTAAGCTAAAAATACAGTATAAACGTGCGTGGGCGATGTCTCGAGATAATAAAATGTTAGCTGGGTGCTCTGTTGTTTGCTCGCTGACCCTTTGCTGCTCATTTATTTTTTTTCTCAAGACAAAAAAATAACAACGAAGCTTCTTTTAATCATAATAAAGTATGATCATGATTTTGTATCGCAAGGATCTTCATTAAAAAAAAAACTTGTTTTATCTTAAAACAGTTGCGACAACTTTTTCTTTTATTACAGTAATGCTATGTTATTCACAACTAATGGATCCTATTACATGAAAAAAAAATTACTTCCCTCATCTTATTCGTAAGCTTTTTGACTTTACTTATATCTCGGCTGAATATTAGATTGCAATAGATCCATCCAGCTGAGACTCTCGTTTTGTTTCAGAAAAATAAAGCTTGCTTTACCCAGTCAACAAAAAGCTTCTCTGTTTACCATGCTGCAAAAAAAAACCCTTCCTCAGTCCGACCGTGATGAAACAAAGCAGCCAGCAGCTCGCCGAGAAAAATCACCTTCTTTGCCACACTTAACTCAACCTTCGTCGCGTACTTATTAAGCGCAACGCGCAGCGCGAAACAACAGCGAAAAGCAATTATCGTGGCAACGGACTCGTGAAGGAAAAAAACCAACTTCTCTTACACTCGAACCCCCTCGGGAGGGTGGTAGGCTAGCAACGGTAGTATACAGCAGCTTCAACATACTTTCCACTGTGCCACGACTTCATATACACTTACATATACACACACACATGTTTGGCTGTATTTACGAGAGTAAATGGTTTATCCCAGCGCGAGAACATCTCCTACGCGGCTTACAGTGTTTTTTCTCAGCCATTGCTTGCGCGCAAGATCGGATTTGTCTTGCGCGGGAGTCATGCATCGTAAGACGTCTTATTTATATCCGTGCGCGGGATTACAAGGGGGAAAGCAGGATATTTGAGGGACTTAGCTGGGGGAGATCCGGACGAAACCGGGTTTAAGACGATCTGCGCGAAATTATGGAGCTCTGCTACTCTCTCTGGTCTTGCTGACCTCGTCCGCGAGCGTCTTTGACCGACATCGCGCGCGTCTCTTTTCTCTAAACTCGGTACGGGCGAACGACATTTTGACCCCTATTCGAGCATTATGTTATAAATACTTCCTTGAGCCGGTTAAATGTGAATGTGCTGGCCATTTATAGTTTCAATTTAAGCATTATGTTTTTATGGTTGCGCTATACCGTTATCTACATTATCTCACAAATGAACTTATAACGCAAGTGTATTTTTATATGAGTTCAATAAAAGAAGGAAAGGGATGGGTGAGTGAATGGTTATTAAATAAAAGAAAATGCAA